>PVJA010012185.1:0-52702 GCA_004027025.1 Myocastor coypus
GTCGCGGGAACGCAGAGGCTGGGCAGAGGGGCGCAGGGGCTTACCCGCAGCGGGTGCGCAGGCTCAGCTCCCAGCGGTGGGGTTTGGGCTGGGCTGGGACAGGAAGTTAGTCGCGGGAACGCAGAGGCGGGGCAGAGGGGCGCAGGGGCTTACCCGCAGCGGGTGCGCAGGCTCAGCTCCCAGCGGTGGAGTTTGGGCTGGGCTCGATACTAGGGACTTTCAATGCACCTACTCCCCAACTCCTTAATATGATGCTTTTATTCTTCTTATGACTTTGAAGTATAATTTACTTACAGTTATTAGTGCTCACATGTAGACCTTGACCACCTAAACTGCAAGCTACTGGAGGGTCGGATTTATTCACCTTTTAATCCCTGCTACCCAGAAATGTAATGCTGATTATATATTCATGGAATTTATAGAGGGATAATTCTAATCTGCTGAACAAAAGATCATTGATCAGAAGGGAGCATCACTGTCAGCGTGAGTTCTTTTTCATTTTTTCTGGCATCGGTTCTTTTAGATTCATTCCAAATTATTGGTAAGGAAATTGAAACGATGTCACAGGAAAGATAAATCAGAAGACTGTCAGAGATGCGAGCCCAGTCTTCAGCGCTTAAATGAGGATCTCGAGTGAGGCTACTGTGATTTAGGAACACCACGAGCCTGTTCCAGGGGAGGCAGCTGCGAGTCCAAGACAAATGACTGAGCGTGGCCATTTAAGTCGTCCTTCAGATCACCCAGAAACGGCGCCCCCTTACCTCCTCTATTGCTCACAGATGTGGACACCGCGTTGAATCATAGAGCATCTGCGTGTTCCAAGAGCTCATTTCAAGGGAATTGTAAACATTGCTCAGGTCCACAGGGCTAAGAGAGGTTGGAGCTTTCCTTCCTAGGACTCCTCTAGAGCTCTTAGCTAGGATCTGCCCAACTGTACCCGTTATGAATGTGTCAAGTGAATGTCCTGACAGACACAGGGACTGAGCCTGAGTAGGAAGAGAGTGTTTCCAAAGAAAATTTGCAGAGGAAGGAGAAGAGCAAGAAGAGAGGGAGAGAAAGGAAGAGATAAAAACGGGGAGACTAAGGGCTGGGAGGCACTGCAGTATAGCTATGAGCACACAAGTTAGAAGGACGTCCACTTTAAAAAATAAAAAATGAAACCCGTTGTTAGGGGTTTGTTATGGTTTATGTCTAGTTGTCCCCCCAAAGCCTCATGTAGTCATTGGGCAGAGATTTCTAGAGTTTGAGACTTGATCCATGATCCCTGGGATTATGGGTTTTAGTACTGATGGGATTATGGGTGGAAGTACTTCTGGGATTACGGGTGTAGCCTAAGGCGGGGGTTAAGCGGAGAGCCTGAATGTAATATAAAGAGAGACAGAGAGACAGACTAGAGCTGTTGCTGCTGCTCCGCTGCCCTGATTGACAGGCTGCCTCTGCCACCATTTTGCTGCTGTTCTGCCACCATGAACTGGATGCTCTCCACCCTGCTCCACTCAGCCTTGGGCCAGCCGAATATGAACTGAAACCTCTACAAACTATGAGCTAAATAAACCTTTCCTTCCTTCATTTTGAGTGTCGGGTATTTATCCCAGCAACAAGCAAAAAGTAACTAAGACAGGTTTACATCTAGATGTCACCCCAAAGCCTCATGCACTGGGATGGGACTCTCAGAGGTGACTGGATCCTGGAGGGGGGTCACTCATGGCTGGACTTGGCCACTGATGAGTTTATGGCCTAATGTGGTGTTGGGAGGTGAAGCTGGCACTGGGGCCAGGGCTCTGAAAGGCTCATCTCCCTCCTGGTCCTCCCTTCATCTCTCTGGTTCCCACTGCCATGTCCAGGTGCCAGGCTGCCCTTGGAGCCAGCTTACTAGGGACTGAACCTCTACCAGCTGTGAGCCAAAATAGACCTTTTTTTTTCCTTTAAAAGGTAGGTGTTGGCTCCCAGCTACAAGAAAAGTGGCCAAAACACCTGTCTTCTATTATTCCTTCACTGAGAATTCTGTGTTCATTTTTTATTGCTAGCAAATGATGACAAACACAACCCTTTGCCAACTCCTATTCCAATTTATTATTTTACTGCATTGCTGGGTAAAGTCTGCGCAGTGCTCTCCAGCACAAAGTCAAGGTGTGGGCTGGGCTGAGTTCTCATATGGAAGAAAAGGCCCTTTCCCCAGCTCCTGCCAGTGTTGACAGAGTTCCGTTCCTTCTGGTTGCAGAGCTTATGGCAACTCACTTCTTCAAGGCCAGCAAAGACTGTCTCTACTGCTTTAATTTCCTGTGACTTCAGGAAATGCCCAGGACCAGCTTCTTGGAGGACTGGCCTAATCAGGGCAGGTCTAGCTAGGAAATCACTTTTATTATTAACTCTGAGGCAACTTATTCCAATAGTAACCTAATTATGGGGTCATATCCTATCATATTAATTAGTTATGCCTGCAGTGGAGGAGAGGGGTAATTCAAGGTGTGTACATCAAAGCGTGGGAAGTGGGGGATCATAATAAAATTCTGCTTACATAGTTCACCCCCTGACCCAATGGTCTATACTTCTTCCAAATGTAAAACAGATTTTCTTAGTGTTTTATGGATCTCATTTCATTATAGCAACAGTTTAAGGTTCAAAGTCTAAGTTTACTTTTTCATTTAAAACTCACAGGACAAAAGTGAATCATCAATGTAGTGGTGTTAGGAAATGGAGCTTGAAAAGGACTTGTGGGCAAAGCTCTCATGAATAAGATCAGTGCCTTCATAAAGCAGGCCCCAGAGAGACGAGGTGCCCTAGCCATCTCATCATGGGAAGACACAGTGAAGAGGCACCTTCGATGTCCTGAAATATGTCTAAGACCCAAACATACTGACTGTCTATCCTGAAGACCTGTGAGAAATCCATTTCCACTTTTTATACAACACCCAGTTTAGGGTACATTGTTGTAGCAGCCCAAACACACTCAAATAATCATGTGTGGCTTTTCTAAAACTGAAAATAAAAATTCTACCCAATATTGAGTTAAATGAATTAATTCAATTAACTCAATAAGATTAACTACTTGTTAGCAAAAAGATACTCGAGCCATATTGCACAGCTACCCCACACCTGCTGGAGCAACCCCCAAAGATTCCATTTTATTTTTATAGGGTCTCCAAAAATTGTCATTACTTATTTTGCAAGAAAGAACCAGAGCCTTCTAGTGACAAGGAGGAAGCTTTTAGTGGTACACGCCTACCTGCAAATGGCTCAAAATGGGCCTGCAGGTGCATCATGGCTCCCTTTTGCGTGGAGATCTTGCTGTGGACGTGTGTTATGATGAGGGTGCCATGAGCCTTAAGGTCAGTTCTTGGTCAGAGGCATCTTCATTTTTGCTCAGTGCAGTCTCTTCTGGCCGCCTGTCTCCTTATCTCAAGCAATACAGTGGCTTGCCTGCTTAATTAAGAGCCTGATTTATTTTTTGCCTTTATCACCAAGAATCATGTCTGTCTGTTTTCCTCTGGCTGTGACTTTAAAGTTGATCATTCCCTATCTCAATTTTACTTTATTTTAAAATCACACATGGATAAGAACATTTCAAAGAATTTTGCTACCCAATGAGATGATCATCCTTATTCTGTTCTCTGCTGAACTATTAATACAGTGGAGCACATCAATTTATTTTTAGATTTTGGACTATATTTGTACTCCTGGAATGAATTCCCTGTGGTCATGAGGTGCATTTTGTTTAGAGTTTTTGCATTCATATTCAAAAGTGTAATTTATTTGTAGTTTTCTGCACTATCAATATTTTTTGTATTTTATACTAAAATCATGCAATTAATTGGAAAGGTTTTCACCTTCCTACAGGCTCTAGAAAATTGTGAATCACACTGCAATTATCTATTCTAAAGTTTGGTGGAATTTAATTATAAAGTTATAGAAGCCTTGTACTTTGGGGAATTGTAGATCTTGACAACTGTTAAACTGTATTTCAGGATAACTGGCTTATTTTGTAGATAATATAAAATGAACTCAGCAGGCCTGAGTTGTCCAAAGTTGTATATTTAGAGGTGCTCAGGGCGGGCCCTTGGCCAGCACTGGGTAGACAAGCCCCAAGCTCTGAGGATGTCCTTCCAGAAAAGAAATCTTGGTGTAGCCAGGGTTTGCCCAGGCAGGACAGTTTATGCTAACAGTGTCATTTGTAGTGAATGCCGAGTTCCGTTCACCTGGGACCCTGGGCTGCGCTGTATCACTTTGACCTTTACAGAAACTGGAAACTGAGCAACTGAAGTCAGGCTCCCAGGCGATACGCACTCATATAGCTGATCCTCAGGGAAAGCTCAGCGCATCAAGGCTCAGGTAACTTTCTACATTTATCTATTTATTTTCATCTGCTGCTTTGTTTATGCTTCTCAGTGTTTTCCTTAATTTTTGAATTGAGTGCTTAATTCATGTTTAATATTCTTTCTTAAAAGTGAGAAAAGACTGTGTTCAAGGTTACAAATTTTCTTGTTTATATATTTGGCTAGGCCTGAAGGTTTTGAGACTCAGTGTTCTAATGATGATTATTTCTAACCCTTTTAGAACTGAGAACTATTTCTTGTTTGATCCAATTATTATTTAGAAGTATTTAAATTTGTGGCTGATACTTTTTGAGAAATTTATTTCTAATTTCAATTAAGTTCAAATCACATAGCTTGTATTATTTTTACTTTTAGAAACTTAACAGGATTTAGCCGGGCGTGGTGGCGCATGCCTGTAATCCCAGCACTCGGGAGGCTGAGGCAGGAGGATCGATGTGAGTTCGAGACCAGCCTGGGCTACAAAAGTGAGCTTAAGGCCAGCCTGAACTGCATAGTGAGACCCTGTCTCAAAAAGCAAAAAAAAAAAAAGAAACTTAACAGGATTTATCAAAGATATGATCAATGGTTGACTATTAATGAACGATAGAAAATATTGAGTATCTTGTCTTTGCAGCATAAAAGTTTCAGTATTTGCCTTTTAAAATCAGAATAATAGATATAACACATTTAACCCACAGTGTTTGCTACAAAATACATGGACTGAAAATTATTTTACACCTGCCAAAAACTATTGCATCAATATCTTAATTAATATCATAATGGCAATATTAACATAATGTAACTTATATTTCCTTTTAAATTGTTCTGGTTTTTAATTTGTTTTTCTTTAGGCTTTTGATGGGTTTATAGGTCATTTTGTTTAATATGAGTTTAGTTGTATAAATTTAAGTTACATATCTGAAGCCACAGGACTCAATACCTCAGCTTCTATCATAGGAGTAACCTAGGAAACAGTTAACACAGAGCCAGAAGAATGGTCTTTTAGGGGAAGGTGGGAGGACAACTGAGCGGTGGGATAGCATGAAGCAGAAACAGGCCGAGGAGGTGCACTGTGGAGGCGTGTCTAAGGCCTAGGTCCAGTGATCAGCTCCAAGGCTTATTAGAACATTTTGCTTTTTTAAAAAATGCTCTATTCTCATTTAGAGCTTTGTTTTATTTTTTTATTTTTGTGTTTTATTTTTTGTTTTGTTTGTGGCTGGCTCAGCCTGCTCTTGGGGTGGGGCTGGCATGGCATGTGGTACCGGGGATTGAACTGTGATCCCTGTGGTTGGCTAAACTTGCCTAAGCAGGCGCTTTAGACCTCTGAGCTATCTCGCCTGCTCCGTTATGCTTTCTTTAATCTGTTATGATTTAAGCACATATAGATCATTCAAATGCCAAATGTTATTTTAATAATAAAAATATAATTATCAAAAGATTTTATGAAGTGTTCTTTTCCCATCTCCTTTGATTCTTTCTCTTCCTACCAGCAATCTTTCTCCATTCCCAGAATAGCTGATTTTATTATCGTGGTCTTGACTTCTTACCTGATCTGTTTTGGATAAACAACGATGTTGATACTATGTGGCTTAAAGAATACCAAAATCAACACACAAGATGCACACAATAATTTCAACAGTATTTGTTAAATTACCTAAAAACTTATAAAGTGTTTCCACTAGGACAACAAAGGGGAGATACAAAATCAAAATATTTCATGTTGACATTCTGAGATTACGTATGATAATGTTCCCCCGGAATTACTCCTCCTTACCTCATCGGAGCTGAAACAACAGACGCCGCAGTAGAGGCCTCCTTGTTTACACCTCAGTGAAAACATCTCACTACAAAATTTTGTAGACTTCATATGCTATGCTGTGTTATACTCAGAAGTGCTTCACATCTTTGAAAGAAAGCAAGAAACAGTGTCTTCAGCCGAATGATTCTAGCAGATTGTAAAAGCTTAAACTGTTGGCAAACTTGCACCTAAAAAATCATTTGATGCTAATTAGCATTTAAACACACAGGAGAAAGTGAACTGAGAGACCAGAATAGACGAACGAGGCCTGTCTGAAGAGTAACAGCTCACAGGGACACAGAGCACTACCAGGCTAATGATGCAAAGTATTGCTCCATCTCCACACAAAGAGAAGGAAAAAAAAAAATACTGTGAAGTCTTCATTCCAATAATGCAGACACCCACGTTTGAAAGAGCATATTTATCAGAGAAATCGCATGTTTTAATTAGTTCGATTTTGCCAGCCAAGTTTATCTGAGCGTAAGAATGTTCCAGTACAAACCCCTGGCCGGCTGGTGAACCTGCACAGCCTGTCACCTGTAAAGGCGAGCTTTAGGATTCCTGAGATTTGCAAAACAGCCCTGAAGCCCCGAGTGTAAGGTTGGGAGCACACCTGAAGGTGGACTTGGCCAATGAAGCTTCGCTGGTGATAGCAAATGTCACGCTGACCTTGAGACCACTGAGGGAGAGCAGTGTGAATGGCTCACATTATTTTTATCTGAACTCCCTTTCAAATACCAATGGCTCTCTGGGGTTGCCAAAATAACTTAAATGCTCTTTATAGGAAAAGTTTAGGTCATTTTTGTCAATGTGTTCCCATAAGAAATGTAAAGCTGTCCTCCTGCTGGGCACCTTCACCATCCTTGAGATTCAGGGTCACATTCTTTGTCTTCCCAGAATATCTGTGTTCCAGAAAGAGGCAGGAAAACAACAACCTCAGGATCCTGCTCAGCCTGGCTCACGTCTTTCTCTCTCCCCGCTCCCCCCGACCCCCGGAGAAATCAGGAGTGTGCCTCTGGTTTGAAGGTGCTCATGCAAGCTTTTGGCTTGGCACCTTGCCTTCCTGGTCCTACCTGCAGACAAGCTGCTTCTGCTTAGGCCCTCGTTTCGTCCCAGCCCTGCCTCTTCCACAGGGTCTCTCTGTGTCGGTGCACGGCGCTGTTGCAGCTTTCCTTCAACAACTTACAGGACGCCCATTAGACTCAAGGCTCCATACTGGGCAAGGACAGAAGATATTAAAGAGCGCATAACATACCCAGAATGAATCACCTCAGCACAATGTACATCGTGAAGAGAGGATTAAACAAAGAGAGGCAGAAAGGTATCACTTCAAGAGGAAACAGCACAAGTTTCACGTAGGAAGCAGTAGTTTAGAGTGGGCAGGATTCATGTGGAATGCACATTTTCCCAAGGAAAGGCAACCATATCGATTTAAGATCTTAAGTGTGAGAATGGTCAGATGAAATGGACCTGATGAACATGATTCTAAATGATATAAATCTGGCACAGAAAGATAAACACTGTATGGCTGGAGAGAAGGAGTAGCCCAGGATAGCTACAGTGTACATCATTTGATGGAAAATGATGGGGAAGGTGCAACATTGGTTTTGCAGTGGCATGTTTTTACATTTTCCAAGGAATGCGTTTAGGCATGGGGTCCCAAGGCAACTTGAAGTTACTTATCCTCTTTACAAATGCTAACATTTCTAGGGTCAAATTTGGTTTCTCCCCTCCAAAAGAAATGATATCTAAGGATAATTACTAATCATTTTGGAAGGGTGCAACATGACCTTCTCTCAGTGACCTTGGCCTAATTGATTTAACTCTCTTTGCTCAGGTCATTGCTCAGTTCTGATGGGTTTATTTTCTTTTAATTTCATTAATTTTAATAAGAAAGAAATAACAATGAGACAGTTGCAAAATACATTAGTAGGACAGCCACAATAATTAATACAATGCATATTGTTGTCTTCATAGTAATTGTTCAGAGCACAGTACAAGATGAAGACATGATAGCTTTTCTAAACACTATTGGTATAAATATTTCTTCTCACTGAACTAAGAGAAAGCAGTTGTATGTATAGTCCAATATTCCATAATAATAGTAGTGGGTTATCAGGAGAACTAGCAATATTGGAAGCTGTTGACTTGAACCTTTTACAGCTCAGCATACTAATCTGGCTTTACTTTTTATGCCTCATGGTTAAAATTTTCTGCTGGGTAGTTAAGGTCATGTTAAAGCAAGACCTATATAACAAAAGATGTAAGTTCTGTATCTGACACGTTCAGTCAAACCTCCTCAGGATTTACCTTGAAACCATGTACAGCATTTGGTAGAACTTTTGTCAGTGTCAGCCATTTAGGCTCTGATGGACTTAATTAATCCTTTTACAGGAAATAATGCATTGTATAGAACTACACCACAGAAGACTTGCATTATTGATGCAAGTAATGCTTCATACAAGTAATGTAATTGAGACCGGGTGTGGTGGCAACCACAACTCAAGTCAAAAGACATCCTGACATAAGAAAGGGTTACAGTGTGAGCAGTTCTTTGCAAACATTCAACAAACACAAGAACAGAACACTATTTAATAATGTGATAGTAAGCTGTGAGCCGGAGAAATCACAGGTCCTGTGATAACAGTGTGGCTTCCTTCAATAAAGAGAAAAATAACTGTTGTTTTGGGATGTACTTTGATAACAGGCAGTGGAAGGCTGGTGAGAAAATGAAAACAATAAAAGTGGCCATTTGGGAAATGGTAGAACAGTTTTAAATGAGATATATGAATGGACCACAAATCTATTCTTCCAGAAAAAATAGAAAGAAATAAATTTTTATATTAAAAAGGCAATTAAAAAGGATCACTTGGATTACACTAATTCTACTTCTTTCTATTAGAAAACATAACAAGGGTCTGCAGGTGTGGTTTAGTGGTAAAGTATTTGCCTAGCATGTGCAAAGCTCTACAAAAGAGATTACAGAAACCGACACAATCCTTTTTATATATTCATTATTTCATATTTATAAAGTACTAATAATAGTGTGCCTTTGGAAACCTTTCTTTAAAGAAAGATAAGAGTGTTAGCAGTTTTAAAGAAATGTTTTCCTATTATAAAGATAGTGGTGACTCACTCATGTATTACAAGGATTTATGAAGCCTAAATGTTGCTCAGAATTAAAAACATAAAACTAAAACACGGCCCTTCCCTACTGCATAATGGGAACTCTCTTGTTGTATAAACAAAAGTTTATATAGGAGAAAGTACTAAGCACCATAATAAAAACGCATACAAGGTACTCTGGGAACATGAAAACTATTTATTCTAGGGTATGCAAAAAGTGGTGTGTAGAAACGATCCCAGTGTACAGGAAGAGAAGGCACTTTACCAGAAAATGATTACAAAAGGTGCACATGACACCTACTTCCAGAAGTTGAATAAGTCCAGGGAAGCAGGCCAGGAGAGGAACAAGACTATAAGACTGAAGGCCTCATGCTAGAAGACCTTATGTGGCATGGCCAATATTAAAATGTTGCTGAATGCCCCAAGAAATGAGTGAACAATTGTGAAAGGGTAAACAACATATTTGTGATTGTTTCAGATCAGTTACAGAATGGAAGAGTATACAGGGAAAGAAATTGAAATGCATATTGAAAAAAATGGTAAAAAACTATGTTATAATTTTAATAAAAGTAGTAGCAAGGAAGATACAAGTAAAAAAGTTCATTCAACAAATGTAAAGTATGGGCCGGCCAAATAGCTTAGTAGGTTAAAGCACCTACAAGCAGGTGCAGGGGCAAGGAGTTCAATCCCCAGGCCTGCCATGCCAGCCCCGTCCCTGGGGCACTCTGAGATTGCAATTGAGACTGGGCGTGGTGGCAAGTGCCTGTAATTCCAGCTCTTAAGAGGCTATAAACAGGTAGATAACCATGAGTCCAATCCAGTAGTGAGACCCTGAACACCCTTTAGACCCTTCTCTAAAATAAAAAGAAAAGAAAAAGATGAAATAAATCTAGCGATGCTCGTGTTTGGTTTGAAGGTGGAGAGTAGCAGCAAGGGGTCTGTGAAGTAATTAACGGTAGTGATGGGGCAGAAGGGATGCTACCCTAAAATATAGCACCTTGAAATTCAAGCAAGCAGAAGCAGGAAGTCACTAGTATCGTTCCTTCACCCTTTCTACTGAAGAAAATCATAAAATCCAGGGAAGTCATGCTCTAAGCATCTCTAATCTCTTCCTCACTAAGCAAGTTACAAGAAATGCATTTAAGAAGCATTCTCCCTAAATATGGAGGAAAGGGCTACCTACCTCAAAGCCACAGGAATACCAAGTAGAGTCTGATAAAAAAAAAAAAAGGCCTCCCTGCCATTCAATTTACTCCTATTAAACCATATGTTTAGTCATATTTTAATCATACTCTTTGATCATAACTCCTCCATGACTATGTCGTTCATCAAACCAAGCATGAGTCTACTGGTTTACCTGTATCTCGAGGTATTCATTTTCTGACAAAATTCCCTCTGTAACATAATGTTTCCCTCTGTAATGTAACGTTTATGTCAAATAGATTTGCACATTTTTCTTTTGTTAATCTTTTTTGTTATAGAAACATCAGCTTTGAGCTTTGAAATGGATATTTCTTTTCTCTGACAGTAGTCAACTCATCACATGCAAAGGATCCTAATTAAGAGTGTCATCAGTGGACAAAAGGATAAAGAATATACTGTATGCATACACAATAGAATACCATATCACCTTAAGAGGGAAAGAAATTTATACCACATGTGATTAGATGAACCTGAAGAACATTATGCTAAGTGAATTAAGTCTGACACAGAAAGCTAGGGGCCAGGAAAATAGCTCTATGGCACAAGTGCCTGACTGACGAATGCAAGGTCATGAGTTCAAACCCTGCTCCCACAAAAAAAAAAAGAAAGAAAGAAAGAAAGAAAGAAAGAAAGAAAGAAAGAAAGCTAACACTGTATGACTTTATCTGTATGTTATATTCATCAGGTTTCTGCTACAGGCCACAATATCCAACACTCACAACCTAAAGGCAAAAAGATCTATTTTGGCTCATGTTTGCAGGGGATCCAGTCCATGGCCAGCTGGTTCCAAGGCAGAAACTTCATAACACCAAAGTGTTGAGTTCATGGTAACCTGAGAGCAGAGCAGAGGACAGGACCAGAAAGGACTCAGCCGAAGTCCACCAATGCCATGCCTCAGAACGCCCCACCTCAGACATATGCAGAAGTGTGCTTTCCTAATCCCCTTGGAATTTCTTAATCCAGCCAGTTTTCCATATAACACTTCAGCAGCATATGTGCTGTTTCTATACAAGTGTTTCTAATAGAAATGGAATAGGAAGATGATTACCTTCCGTTCTCTGGGAGGAAGGGAGGATAAGGAAAGGGAAAATGATAAGCAAAAAGCAGAGGGTTTTAGGGGGACAGAAGGAGTGAATTGTAGTGGCCTGGAACACTGCACAGTAACCACAGGTGGTAATAATAATAATAATAATAATAATAATAATGCATATATTTAATATTTGATTAAGTATATTTTTAACATTTTTATTACAAAAATTAAGTTCATGATAAGGATATAGTAATACATTTCTTTTAATTTTTACAATAGATACATAAAGCATTGTCCGCTACTTCATGAATACACTTGATTTTTATTTGTCCGTTAAGGAATAATTCATGTTTGAAAAACACAAACAATAGATTTTGTAGCAGAAATATTTCGATCACACATCTGATAGAATGACATGGTTAAAGTGCTTAAAGAAAAACATTGTCAAAGAAGAATCTTATATCTATAAAATTGATCCTTCAAAAATAAAGGAGAAATTGAAAATCTAATCAAACAGAGGTGAGGCGGAGCTAGATGATGAAGAGAGAAATAGACAACTCTGTAATAATGGTCAAAGATTCCAGTAACCTTGAGCCCTACCCTGAAAGGAAGGCAGAACAAGTCCATCAAGCTAAAACAAATTGATGACAGGATGGCAAAGCGATGTGAATAGAGGCTGCTGATAGGAATAAATATAAGAGAAACTAAAAACTGGGTAATTTTGACTTTTAATTTTGATCTGTGACTCCATGTTTAAATTTGCTGCGTGACTTAGAAAACAGATGCATAACAATTTTTTTAAATCTATGTTATTGGTCACTCAGTGGATAAAATGATGCGATTTGTGACATCAATAACGAAGAGTAGACAACACTGTACAGCGGTAGTTTTAGCAGGCAGTTGTAATTAGTAAGGTATGAATTCAAGTCAGGCCATGTAGTATAACTTTGGCGTAGTGTACACAACTCCCATGGTAAGTGTAATTAAAATCCCTACACCACATATGCAGGAAAAAATGAAAAGCAAAGCGAGTTACACAAAAATCAGCTAAAGACAAAAGAAGGCAGTAATGCAGAAAATGGGAAACCAAGAGACTATGAGACACACAGGAACAAATCGCAACATAGGAGTAGCAAACCTAATGTTATCAGTAGTTTGTTTTGAATTTTAATCAATAAGACTACCCAACTGAAAGACAGAGATCGAGGAAAGGATTAGAAAAATGACCCAACTATCTGTTGTTTATAACAGACTAACTTAAAACCCAAACACACAAACATATTAGAAGTGAAATGATAGAAAAACATAATTATACTGGGCGTGGTGGCACACACCTGTAATCCCAGCACTTGGGAGGCTGAGGCAGGAGGACTGAGTTCGAGACCAGCCTTGGCTACAAAACTGAGCTCAAGACCAGCCTGAACTGCATAGTGAGACCATTTCAAAAAAAGACAAAAATAAAAAAATAAAAAAAAAACAAGAAAGAAAGAAAAACGTAATTATGTAAATAGTAACCAAAAACTGAAATGGCCGTACTAACAGGAAAGGAAATAGAATGGAATTTGTGACATCAAGTGTTAAGTGACTTTGTAGCTGTCAATTACACATTAAATAGAAAACAGACCTCAGGTCAATAACCTAAATCTATACCACAAGGAGCTGAAAGAGAACTTCATGCAAAGCCTGCAGAAGGAAGGAAATAATAAAGAATAAAGTAAGATAAATAACAGAGAAAATAGAAAACAAAGGAGAAATTCAACAAAACGTCTCCAACACAATTCTTTGCTCACTCATGGGCGTGGGCAGCCCCGCCCTCCACATGGAGGCCCTGAGTCCCATCTCCAGCATTCCAAAGAAAAGAGAGACCCCAGGCTACTAAATTTAGAAATGAAAATGGGACGTGACTGTCAAGCTCACTGGAATAAAAAGATTATGTAACAATACCAGGGACAATTGTGCACCAACAAAGTAAGCAACTTAGATGAAGTGACAAATCCTTAGAAATATCCAACTCACCAAAGCTAAACTGCAAGGTAGTGAAAAGTGGGAATACTAGAAAGGAAATTGAGCTAAATAACCAAAAACTTCCAACTAAAAATATCCCTAGAGAGGCAGTTTTATCTATGAATTCCCTTAAACATTTGAAGCAGAATTTAAACTATCCAAACCCCTCCAAAATAAATTGGAAAGGTAGGCTAGTGTCTCATTTATTCTGAGAACCACATTAGCCTAAAACCAAAGCTAAACAAAGACACTATCAGAAAAAAATTACAGATCAATATCCCTGATTAATATTCATGCCAAAAGTCCTCCACAAAACTCTAGCAAACATAATTCAAAAGCATATTCAAAGAGTTTACACACCATGATCAAGTGGGATTTTTTTCCAAAAATGTAAAAATGTCATCTCATATATCAAATATTAAAAAGGAAGACAAAGAAAGCACATGCTTTTATCAATTGATACAGAAAAAGAATTTCACAGAATTTGACAACCTTTCATAAAGGAGAGCACTTAATAAAGTTACAACAGAAAGAAACTTTCCTAACACACTAAAGGCCATATATTAAAAACTCAATTAACATTACAGTCAGCACTAAAAAATCAAACTCTTCCTCTTTAACTTCAGGAAAATGCAAAGTGTCTCAGTTACTCTTCTCTCATTGATGAGACAAATACCCAACATTCAAAATGAAGGAAGGAAAGGTTTATTTAGCTCAGTTACTGGAGGTTTCAGTCCCTACTCAGCTGGCTCCAAGGCAGAGCAGAAGATGGCAGAGAGCAATTTTTCAAGGTGGCAACACAGAGCATGGGGCGGTGCAGCAGCTCAGAAAGCTAGGCAGCCTCTCCCCGCTTCCTTACATTGTGACACAAGTTGGCAGCCCCAGGGCAACTGCAGCATCCACACCCACGGTAATGACAAACTCTGGAAGCCACCCATGACTTATGAGACTTTGAAGTGACATCTAGACACAGACCATAACTTTGCAACTTACATTCCATATAATACTGGAAGTTCTAGCCTGGAGGGTGGAGGGGTAGATTAAAAAAAATGAAAATAAAGAAGCAAAATTATCTTTTATATAGGTTACACAATCTTTTGTACAAAAAATGAGACTATGCACACACATACACACCACATACAATCACACACAGAGTGCTAACACAAATTTAGCAAAGTTGTAGGATACAAATTCAAAATGACTAAATCAGTTTCATGTCTGTGCTCACAACATGCAGTCTCAAAATAAAATTATGTAAACCTAATTGCATGCACAATAACACTAAATCCATAAAATACTTAGAAGTAAATTTAATCAAATAGTCGTCTTGTGCACTGAAAATTATGAAACAGTGCTAAAAGAAATTAAAGAGAACAGTGCATCTCTATGAACTGAAAATGTTATTGTTAAGATTAAAAACACTACCAAAGCAATCTCAGGTTGATACTATTCCTATGAAAATGTTAATGGTGTCTTACAGAAACAGAAAATGCTACCCCTAAATTCACACAGCCTCTCCAAGAACCTAAAAAGGCTATAAAGCAAACTTGAGAAATACCAAATGCAAGGATTCATTCTTCCTGATTTCAAAAACACTCTACAAAGCTCCAGTGATCCAACTGTTGTGCTGATACCAAGACACAAGCGCAGTCCTATGAAATGGAATAAAGAACTCTGAGGTGAGTCTTCACATCGGTTGTGACTTTTCCACAGGGGCACCAGTGCATCCAAAGGGGGAAATGATGGATGGCCCTTTGAAAAGGAAGCTAACAACACTGAACGTCTACCTACATGTAGCAGAGTATTTGACTAGCACAGCATGGGCAAAAATACTCAAAGTGGCTGAATACCTCAATGTGAAAACGAAGCATTTGAAGGTCAAAAGACTAATTGAAGCATATAAAATGACTCATAAAATAGCCAAAAAAAGAAAAAGAAAAATTAAAAAACAGGCATAAGGCTTGAGTAGTCATTTCTCCAAAGAACGTACACATCGATAAGTACACGAGCTGCTCACCATCACTAGCCTTTAGGTAGATGTTAACCAAAACTGTAATAAAGCACACTTCATAGCCATTAGGATGATGGTTACCCAGGAGGTAGAAAATGGCATATGTTGACTAAGATGTGGAGAAACTAGAACAATTCTGCTTTGCTGTTGAGAAAATAAAATGGTATAGCTGCTGTGGAGCAGTTTGGAAGCTCCTTAAAAGTTAAACATGGGATTCAATTAAACACATATGATCAGGCCACTCTGCTTCTAGGTATACGCTCAAAAGACCTGAAGGCAGAGACTCAACTAGGTATTTGCACACCAGTATTCACAGTAGCATTATTCACAATAGGCAAAAAGGTGAAGTCAGCCCAAGTAGTCAATAGTTGAGTGAATAAAGGAAGTACAATATACACATATGCATATATATACATATATATTTTTACATATAATGGAATATTAATATTATATGAAATGTTTTGTTATTGTTGTTGTTTTGGTACTGAGAATTGAACTCGGGACCTTGTACTTGCCCCAGGCCTTTGGGCCACTGGGCTACATCCCTGGCCCTAGTGTGGTTTGTTCTTCACAAAGAATGAAAGCATACTTACTACAGCATGGGTGAGCTTTGCAGACATCATGCCACATGAAACAAGGCAGATGCAGCAGGCAAACGCTGCATGACTCCAATTACGCGAGGCACGTAGAGTGAGCAGGGAGCCAGCCCGGGCTGGAAGGAGCGCTACGGAGAGCCGTGGCTCCACAGGCAGGGCGCTTCTGCTGAGATAATGAATGATGTCAGGAGACGGGAAATAATCAAGGCCACATAGCGTTGTGAATGAGCTTAATGCTTCCGGACTGTACACTTAAAAATACTTGAAATGGTAATTTAGGGGCATATATGTACATTTTACCACAATAATAAGAATTTTTTTCAAAACAGTAGTATTTATTACCTGCATTAAAACCCTGATCAAAATATATTAACAAGCTGAGTTTCCTAATAAAACACGTTTTCAAATAAAACATCATCCATTTCATTTTTGAAAAGCTGTCATTTTA
This sequence comes from Myocastor coypus, assembly GCA_004027025.1. Classification (NCBI taxonomy): domain Eukaryota; kingdom Metazoa; phylum Chordata; class Mammalia; order Rodentia; family Myocastoridae; genus Myocastor; species Myocastor coypus. Next base: position 16,530 of record PVJA010012185.1, read on the forward strand.
TTTGAATTGATTTCTGAATAATGCACTCACTCAAATTACTTGACCCAACACAGCCGGACTTACAAGAGCTACAAGTGTCCACTCTATGACAGGATTTGAGAAGTCAGTCTTAAAGCTGTCCCCTCCTTCTCATTTCATACCAACACTTAGCATCTTTAGTATTGTTTTGTTTTGTTTTGTTTTTGTCTTTTTGAGACAGGGTCTCACTATGCAGTTCAGGCTGGCTTTGAGCTCAGTATTGTAGCCCAGGCTGGTCTTGAACTTACACCAAATCTTCTGCCTCAGCCTCCCGAGTGCTGGGATTACAGGCGTGTGCCGCCACGCCCGGCTAGCACCTTTAGTATTCTGAGGTTGTGTGCATTTTGAGCTCTGTTAAGCCTTCTGCTTTCTGAATGTAAATAAATTCTTTTATTAAGACACAAATATTACTACTGCATGGCATCAGGCAGCTGCCAAGGACTCAGGTAGGTAAAGTCTGTTTCCCAGAGGCAGCAACATGAAAGGACCAAGAAGTCCCACTGGAGATTCCTGCTGGGAAGCAGGATGTGAGAGAAGGCCTGTGATCATCTTTCCCTGATACCAAACAAACAAGGAGGTTTCAAGTGCTGGTTCTTGGTGAATATGAGCAACCTCTTCGATCTTGGAGATGAAAACGAGCTCAGGGGCCTCAGTTCAAGCTCAGACTCACTGAAGACATCTCCTCTGCCGTATGCCTGGCTGGAGTCAGTCCATTCTCTAAACCCGGAAGCCTATTGGTGCCGCAGAGTGTTCCAGGAGCTGAGAGCTCCACAAGGAATAAAAGGAAGTCCATGCTGTCGTGGAGCACATAGTCCACCAGGGGAGACAACGACAAGCCAGCAAATAAATATTTAACATGTTGCATGGTAATGAGTGGGAGGAGAAAGAAGTGACAAAGTGATGCGGAGTGGTAGCAGGGGCCCACGGAGCAGGGACAGAAGAGGAGGCTGCCCGAGCCTACGTGTGCTCAGACAGGAAGGAGGCAGTGACTTGCTAGCTAAAGTGCAGCCCTAAATTCCTTACTTAGGTTTACTCTTTGAATAGTCATGAAAGTCAAATGATACAAACGCCACGAGCACCCTCATTTCACACAGATCAGGAAATCGAAGCATACAAAAGCAGAACAACTTGCCAGTGAAACCCATCCAGCAAGCGACAGAGTGACGTTTGTACTCAGGCTGCCTGGCCCAACCCTGCCCGCCCTTCCTACCCTGCCAAGACAGCTCTCGGAGGGTCCATGGTTCCCGCTTGCAGGAACCTGAGCCTAGGAAAAGACTCTGCAGCGAGGAGCAGGCTGGGCCTGCCCCAGGAACAGCTGTAGAGCAAGAGGGTGAACATTTAGAGAGCAGCAGTCAGAGAGGTGGCTGAGCTGATCTATTGGCATCTGAGGGCCATTGTCGCACTTTAGGGCACTGTAAATGAGATGGATGCTACTGGAGGATTTACAGCCAAAAAACAACATGAATTTTCCAAGATCTTAAAAAAAAAAAAAAAGTTATAGGTTGTTGGATGGAGAATAATACTTAAGGTAAATGTATTTGTTTTGTTTTTATGGCTCTGGTAATGGAATCCCGCGCTTGCTCTACTACTGGGCACACCAAGCACTTTCTCTACCACTAGGCTTCCCCAAGCCCTGTAAGTAGCAATGTTGACCCAGCTCTTACCCGTCTAAAATGAAGATAAAGGCAGAGCTCCACTCTTTCTGATGCCCTTGGGCAGGGAGTCCATTCCCCTACCTGTCACATGGCTCCTCTAGCCACAGGCAGTGACGATAGTGGTAGGGAGGGATCCTCCCCATCCTCTCTTCTGCTTCCCTCCTCCACTTTTAAGGGTCCATGTGATTCCCCTGGAATAATCCAGGGTAAATATCCTAAATGGTTTTCGTTATTAACTCTAAATAATCCAGAATTGTCTCCCCACATCAAGGTCCTCAACCCAACCACACCCACAAAGCCCCTTTTGCCATGCAAGGCAGCATATTCACAAGTTTTAAAGATTGCAAGCTATTGTAAAGTGCAGGTGACTAACACCTGGATGATTAGGTATTCTATATCCTAGGGATGTATTCTTGAATAATGCACATTGTGCATTTTATATACATGATTTCATTTATAACTCTTTTCAAAGTTTCTAACTTTATGTTATAATTACCCCCACTTTATAGTCAAAAAGAACCTAGGAGTTGCAGTTTGCCTAAAATCAAATAGCTTAAGCTTAGGCTGGACTCCAGATCCCCAGGCCCCTTCTGTTGCACTGTATTTCTACAATAATAGAGTCAAAAATGAAGGTAACTTATTTTTAGCAATGCCTCTTTCAGCCTGTCATGATACAGGAGATGTGGGAGGTCCTCACGATGCAAGGCAGGAAAGCTTAGAGTGCACCCGACAGGAGCAGGCCCTTCAGCCGAGATCGGAACAGCAGTGTAAAGATCCCTGCAGACAAGTCAGTCGGACTTCTCTGCACACCATACTTCTATATTTTGTTTGTTTTTTGCGGAACTGGGGATCAAACTCAGGACCTTGCACTTGCCAGGCAGGCACTTGTGCCCCTGAGCTATCTCCCCAGCCCCTCATACTTCTAGATAATTCTGTGGTGGTGAAACCTACCATCTGCAAACATCAACGCTATTCGTGCAAATGTTCTGCTGCCAATAGACCACAGGACTGAAGCTTTCTGGGTTCCAAACGGGACTTAAAAGATAGATGGAGAATGAATATATAAATACATATTTGCCTTGACCTATTTCTCACAAGCTATTTACTGGCTACTTCAATAGGAAACTCATTAAAGGTTTTTCTTCTCAATAGGCTTCTTCCATTTCTTCTTTCTGCCTCGCCTGCACTCTTAACTAACTCACCTTTGTTTAATGCGTTCTGGCTGTGGACTATAGCGCCAGACAAATCAGATCAAATAATGCCTCAATCACTCATTTTCAGAGAGTTCCTAATGAGGCCACTTATCTTCACTGCACAGAAATACACATTACTGTGTTTGTTTCTCTTCTCACCGGGGAAGATACAGTGAGCCCTGGGTGATCCAGCTAGTGCTCCTGTGGGGATGGCTCCCTGGTGCCAGCAAAGCAGTTAAATCATCTGGAGGGCTGAGAAAAAGGACCTTTTATTTCATTTTACTTTATTGTTGCATGATATTTCTTACACTGTGGGCATAAGTACAAATTTTATAGATCCACACACTCCTCTCCAGTTATGTATTTGCACACTAAGGGGAGTGATGAGTGAGCAGAGAACAGGATAGATACCCAAGTCTCAGGGGCAAGAGTGCTGTGATCTGAAAGCTCAAGATGGGGGGCTTTGAGGGCCCTCTTCTCCTCCTGCACAGTAATTACTATTCTTGAAAATTAGGGGTTAACAGATAGAAGTCACAGAGAGTGATTCTTTCTGAATTTCTTTGGAGTAAGAGGAGATCATAATAAGAATCCTCTCCAATGCCTTGGAAGGACAATTTGCAATTTTTTCCAATCACAGCCAGGAGGTGACCAAGTTGAGCTCCAAGCGACCTCTGGAGAGCCAAGCAGAAGCCTGCTGATCCCCACCCTGGGCTGCTTCCTCCTCACCCACAGGAGATGCTTCCGATGCTCCAGGTGGGCGGGAGCACTGGGCTTCCCAGCCTCATCTCCACAGTAAGCAGAGCTGGGCAGAAATCTTCCAAGTGTGACTCAGACTAAACTATTAACCAGCCTTCCAGAAAGGTCTCTGCTTTTAGTTCAGAGAATATCAAAGACTACAGTCTAACAGAAACCTAAGTGCATAGATATTTCCTTTTATATGTCTTAAAAGAAGCCTTCAGCACATTGGAATACAATAGATTGGTTCTGTTTTTCTCTCATCTAGGTCCCTTGAATGGAAAGACCAAAAGAAAAAAGAGAACTGCCTCTCAGAGCATATACTTAAAAGAACAGATCAGTGTCAGCACAGGTCCATCAGGAGGCACTACAGTGGCAGCCTGCATCCATTAACATATTTTAGTATGTTTAGGAGATTCCTTTCTAGAGGGAGAGCCAGCAGAAAGGTGTTTTAACTTTCCTTTTTATACATTTCCAGTTTCCATGGAGACCAAGGTAAAGCTGTTGGGTTTTGGAAGTCAGAGTGACATCCTTACGCCTGAGGAGTACAGGCCCCCATCTTCCTGCCTTTCTTTTCAGGTTGCTGTCCTTAGTTGTCCCTCCAGGAGCAATAAGAATTGCATTGCAAGCTTGAGAATGCAGACCCGACGACGAGAGCCAGAGTCAAGGCCAGCCACATCATCTGTGGGACCCTGTGAAAGACGAAAGAGCTTTGTTCAAAAAGAAGGACAAAGGTGCTATTAAAAGTGTTGAAACATGCCTTCCCCTCCACTGGTCTCTCTCTGTCTCTCTGTCTGTCTCTCTCTGTCTCTCTCTCTCTGTCTCTCTCTGTCTCTCTCTCTCCCTCTCTCTCTGAACTTGTAATCGTGCTTTTAATGTGCAATTTAATGTTATCCTATGCAAACAACAAACAGCAATTTTCAATTGCTAGGATGAATTTTACTGCTCACTGCAATACTATTCATCTTTAGAATCCAATTTTAGGGGCAAATGTAAAGGCACTTAACTAAGGCAGAATCACAGAGAGTACACAATGCTTATTTCAAAGCTCACACATGCATATTTTTTCTTACCAGTAGAATGATAACGCTGTGCAAAACTAAGCTGCTATCTCTTTTTCACCTTTTAATTGTTTACACATTCTGCCAATGCTCTCCACTTTCAAGGCTCGCTGGTGCGTAAGGGAGGGCTGAAAGCAAAGGGACTGGCGAGTTGCCACCTTTCCTTTTCTTTCTGTATCATCATTTTCAGTGTAAGTGATTGGCTAATGCAGACAAGCAGTGCACACAGAAAAGATGATATAGCTCTTTCTTCCTGTGTATTCTTTAAAAAGTTCCCCCCCTTGGAAGCAAATTCTGTTCAAATGGAAAATGTGGCCAGTGGGAGCTCCGAGGGATGAGCTTGTGTTTGTCCTTGCCTTATCCTTACCTTGAGTCTCACGGACTCCCAGGCATCCTGGGTCCTTGGGAATTCTGTGCTTGTCAGGTGTGGTTGAAGCCATGTATTTGTGGAGTGGCAGAGAGCAGCGGAAATGCGTGGCATGCATCTCGCCTCTGCTTATGCACATGCTCTAGGTCTTGGTAGATGCTCCTTACAAAACACAAGTTCAGGGATAAAATCCTTAGAAATTTTAAGATAGCAGCAGCAGAGCACTCAGCTCCATGCACAGATCTCTTAATAGCACATGGCTTATGGGGCCACCGAGCTCATGAAACAGGTCCAGAGTTGGGCAATCCAGGTAATTCCTCCTGCTTTATAAGAACCTACCCAGGACTAATTTCTTCCTCTACAAAATGAGGGCAGAGCATCTGCTCCAAGATGACTTTCAATATAAAGACTTGGCTTCATCACTTATGAGAAACTCAAGCCCCCAGCACTGGCTTAAAGAACTTAGCAAAGAACATCTGGTGGAATCTTTGGCATGAGTAACCTCCAGCGCTTTTACCAACTGGACGTGGAAGCACTTGACCCGCATCTGTACTTTCTCTTTGCCACCCAGTACCCAGTACAGTGTTGTTTGACACGCTTTCCTGACAGACATCTCTGGAGTAATTATTTAACACAGGATCCTAAATCCCTTCCATCATCTTCCCATGTACCTAGAATCACATTCAAAACTATTCTCATCTTGAAACAAGTTCCAGAAACTTAGTCTTCTAATTCTTTCAATGAACAATGGGAAACTCTTAAAAGTTGTCTATTTTAAACAAAAACTGACATCTGATCTAAGAGATTGACAATTCAGTGTAGCATTTATGAGGCCCGATGATCTGGGTGATGCAAACACAGTACAAATGGAGGCAGGCACAGACGGACAAAGGCACATGAACCAGTATCAGTGTCACACACTCTAGAACCAGCCATCTCTGAAAAGCCACACCTATGACCACATGAAGCTCTGGAGGAACATCTGGGTATAACATAACACGAGCTAATGTTCCTGATATCGTCATCTTACAAGGAACAAATACTTATTTTGTTTTTGTTTGCTTGTTTTTTATGTATTTATGACAAGGTCTACAGGGCCTCACTACATAGATCAGATTCCTAATGATGCTCCTGTTTTCGGACTCCCAAACACTGGGATTACAGGCACCTGTCATCACACTCACTCTCAGTTGCCATCTCAGCGCCCCCCAGAGGCGGGGCCCGCACCGCAGGCCAGGGATCCAACCCCAGCCGCCGCGCTCTGCCTCAGTCCGCTGAGCTATTTGGCCAGGTCTAAGACATGTTTATTTTGGCTTACAAAGTCAAAGGTTTCAGTCCATGGATAGTAGGCCCAGGGGTGTGGCAGAGCGTCATGGTCTGAGTGCGTGGTAGGGCAAGCTGCTCTTCTCATGGGGGCATGGAGGGATCAAGAGAGGAAGAGGTAGGGCCAGGGACCCTTTCATAAGCACACCCCAATGACTTGCAATCTCCCACGAGACCCCATCTCTTAGTGTTTCCACTACCTCCTAATACTGCCACATTGGGGACTGCATTTAGCATCTGCGCCCTTACGGTGTGTTTAAGGTCCAAATCATAATAAGGACCGTCAAGGTGATGGATAACTTCAACCTGCAGTCCCAAGGAACATATCCAAACACACTTAGCAGCCTACGAGCATGGATAGATTTTTACTTTCAGTCAAAACAAAACCCCAATGCAATTCTTTATAGATTCAACCTGCCACACAACCTAATTTCTTGACTTCTTTTCCCTATCTTTGATTTACAATGTAGGCAAAAGCACCTTTGCCTTAAACTGACGGGTCGATTCAGGAAAAATTTAAGTTTCTCACCGGAGCAAAGTGAGTAAATTAGGTTGTTCTCTCTTCCAAAGATAGAGGCTGATTGAGTGAATGATTCATTTGAAAGCCAATTGTAGAGACCTCACATAGACACCGTAAGATCGCTCTCTGCTAATATTCGCTTTCAGCCAGTAATCCCTCCAGAATACTGAAACCTGTTTCCAAGAAATCAATAACAAAAAACACAAATGAAATGCGCATGCATTCCTCCTCAAACAGCACCAGATCAAACTACAGGCAGGGTCTATGCCATCAGCTTCTAACTCAAGTCATGTTGCAGAAACCACCATTACGAGCACTTGTTACCAATTTGGCAGTGCAGATGGGGTTCATGTGTTAAGCAAAAAGGGAACTAAGCCGTTCACTTAGGTGTGAAGTGTGTGAGTTGAGGGATCGGTGGGTGGGCTGTAAGGAATTTGGGAAGGAGGGATAAACAGACTCTGTGTGTATGCATTGTGAATATAAGATCCATGAGGACAAAATTCGCCTGATGAAATTATGATTATGTTGCTATTAAGCTTTGTCTGTGAGATAGAATAGGACCTTCTGTTGCACTACGTGCTTTTTCTTAGAGAAGATCTAACCTGTAGTTTGCTGTCAAGATTACAGCTGCAGTAGGTTCAGTAATTTATGCTACAAGCTTTGACCTTCATTCAGCTAACAACTGACCAAAAACTGAAATTCATGGGAAGCAGAAATCCACAAGGAAAAAAAAAAAAAAAAAAAGAAGCTTATTTTTGTAAGCTTGTTACACTATATTCCCCAAAGGACGACGGTTATCATCTGAGTAAATTCCTGCAGTTTGGTTTTAGTATTAAATATTAAATAAACATTATGAATTTGCAAGTACTGATTTGGCAGGAACTTCCACAGCCTCAGACTTAGCTTATATTCGAAAGTGCTGATTTTGCTATGACTTTCTTCTTTGGAAGAATAATGTTACATTATTATTGCGTTTACTCTATTTCTGGGCTTATACTAGCCTTTAAATCTCTGAAATAATTAAACTTTAAGGTGCCCTGCCAACAGCAGCAGGATTACCGCACCTACTCAGTGCTTATATTTTACCTCAAGACCTAACCCAGTTTTTTGTTGTTGTTGTTTTAACCCAGCCACTGCTTTCTTCTTTCTTGACAACAGGGTGGTCTCATTATTTTAACAAATAAATACTGAACACCAACTACACATGGTACAGTTTTTTTTTTTTTTTTGTCTTTTTGAGACAGCGTCTCACTATGCAGTTCAGGCTGGCCTTGAGCTCACTTTTGTAGCCCAAGCTGGTCTCGAACTCGCACCGATCCTCCTGCCTCAGCCTCCCGAGTGCAGGGATTACAGGCGTGCGCCACCACGCCCGGCCACATGGTACAGTTTTAAACAATGCAGTGTGTACAAGGAGGAACAAAATAAAGTCAGTCACTCTCAGTGACCAGAGGTGAAATAAACCAGTGAATAAGTAGGTGAATTTCAAGTAGTCATAAAGGTTGTGGCAAAAAAAAAATAATAATAATAATAATGTTCGTGATGCAGTGCCTCCCATAAAATATGATAGGATCTGCAGTCCTGGGGTGGTGAAGATGCAGATGGCCTAGCTACAGGGCAGCGGTTCTCAACCTGTGGGTCGCGACCCCAACGGGGGTCGAATGACCAAAACACAGGGGTCGCCTAAAGCCATCGGAAAATACAAATTTAAACCCATGCTATGCCATGGTGAAATGTTATTTATTGGAATTAGTAATAAATATTTCTCAACATATAATTAAATATTGTTTTTGTGATTAATCACTATGTTTAAATTATGTTTGATTTGTAGCAATGAGAATACATAATGTATATCAGGTATTTACGTTCTGAATCTGTAGCAAAATTACAGTTTTGAAGTAGCCACCAAAATTATTTTTTGGTTTGGGGTCACCGCAACATGAGGAACTGTTTTGTAGGGTCACGGGCATTAGAAAGGTTGAGAACCGCTGCTGTAGGGGATTGCTACGACTGTCCCCAGGCTGCCCTCTGCTACAGATTCACTGTAGCAGCACCTTTTATTCCATCAGGAACACTGCAGACATTAAGGTGCCATGCCAGAAGCTCTTACTACAGAGGTTGACTAAGAAGAAGAAAGGGGTGTTCTGTTAGAACATGACAGAAGGCCCTTAGGAAGCAACATTTGAGCTGAGGAGTACATGGTGAGAAGAAGCTTGCCACTTATCCATCTGGGAGAAGGGCATACCTGGTAAAGAAAACAGATGCAAAGGCCCTGAGGCATGATGGTGTTTGGTATGTTTGAGGAAGGAAAGGCCACAGTAAACCTGAGAATAGGGAACAAGAATGAGAAGGGAAGAGAGAGGAGGCGAGACCAGGGGAGCTCTGCTCATCCGAGGACCTGTAAACCATAGCAAGAGCTTGGGATTGGTTGGGATTACAATGGGGAAACCAATGGAGTCGAGTGAAAGATCTGATTCCCACATTCTAAAGTCATGGCTGCTACTGTTGGAGACAAAACTAAAAAACAAAAATTGAAGCTGGCAGACCAGTGAATGAGAAGGGATAGTCTAGATTACTTACTGCCTTCTGCACAAAGTGTGTCTAAGTTATGCAACTTCTAGATGGCGTTTTACAATTTGTAACCAGAGAGGAACAACAATGAAGGTACAGGCCTTTCACAGATACTGCTGCAATCAGAAGGGCAAGGTCACAGAGACATGTGGCCTGCAGCCCCTTCTCTTCTGGCTCCTTCTTCTCAAGCTCCAAAGTCATGGGCTTAGGCAAGCATGGACTAAATCCATCAGCCAACATAGACCTTCCCTCCTTTAGATTTTCTCAGGTGTTAATTCACAACCACAAACAGCTGACTAAAACAGCTTTGAAACCCACAAAAATTTTCATGAATCTATAAATTAAGCTGCTCATTTCTAATCATTCTAAACTGGCAGGAAACACTCCACCTGACACTGCTTCTTACTTAATCCTCATTTATTTGGCTCCTTTCCTTTTGAAGCTGCCATGTTATATTACAATAGAAAATATACATTATATATGTAGTATCACGGTGAAGAAATGTAATTACAACACATGGGTCCGACTCATATTGCTTGAAATATGTCTCTTGAAAAAGGTTAGCAGCTTGTGGCCTGTTTTCCATATGGAAACTATTTGGATGATACCAAAATACTATTCTAGAGAACACACACACACACACACACACACACACACACTGAGCAGAAATAACGTCACAAAAATAAATGTTTCAATGAAGAACTCAAAAGTTTATTTCCTGATATCTATTATACATTTTGATCTTGGGAAAAGGAAGAAAATATTCGAGCAGGAAAGGGAACATGGGCAGGCAGTGGGAAAGGGAAGAAGGGACAAGAAAATAATGAGAATAGAAGGAAAACCTGGAAACAAGCTTCTCATAAATAATGAGGGAAAGAGGAGTGGATGGAAAGAGGGAGGAACGGGGAAAAAAGCAGAGGCGGGACAGACATATGCACGGGCGCAGATTCCCTCCGGTTAATGTGATTATTATGTACACCTAAAGGACCCTTAAAAAATAAAGATCCTTACCAGGTAAGTTCAGTCGTCAGTAGAGAGGGAAGGATAGGGAAAAGTCGCTTAAGGCGGTAAGTAATAGACAGGAGGGAGAAGTTCCGGCGTGCTACTTCATAGAAGGGCAACTATAGACACCCACTCTACACTGTACAGAAGCTCCTCTCTATATCGCCGTTCGATTTTCACAGGTTGTTTCGTGGGTTTTCAAAAAATAATAATCTAAATTATTGATCATGCTTATAAGCTTATTAAGCTTGCTGCTTAGGCAAGCTTAGGCACCCAGAGGGACCACAGTTCAATCCCCAGCACCACATGTTGTGCCAGCCCCACCCCCAGGGCAGGCCGAGCTGGCCATTAAATAAATAAATAAATAAATAAATAAATAAATAAATAAATAAATAAAAATAATCTATCGTGAACTTTTTGCTATATTGAGGGATTTTTTTTTAAAGAAAATGGGAACATTAGAAGTGTTTTTAAAGGTGTAGAAAAGGTTTGTAAGAGTGTGGGAGGAGTTTATAAAGCCTTAAAATATATAAATACTAAAATATAACGACCCTACTTCACCGATTTTCACTTATTGAGGGGGTATCCAGAATGTAACCTCTGTGATAAGGGGGGGACCACTGTGTATCTCAGTAGAACAGATTTTGAATGCTTTCACCATTAACAATGACCCATGTTTGAGGAAATAAGTATGTTTAGCATGATTACACAGGTGTACAAGTGTCAGAATGTCACATGGTTCATTAATTTTGTGCTTTTATGTATTAAAAAGTATATTGAATTTCTTTAAAAAATTTAGACAACTGACCTCTTTATCAAAACCGACCTGTTTTGAATAACAATCCATTATTCAGATGAAGTGCATAATAACTTGTCCAAATTCTGCCACTAAACTAAGTTAGAAGGTCACACATGTAGAAATGTATTCACTCAACCCACATTTAAGTCTTTCAGGCCACCCTGTGGCATGCCTGCCATTTGCCTCATTTTACAGATGGAAAAACTGAGGCTTGAGGGAGTTGTTTGAATTAATGTACACAGAGAGTAGCTACAGGCCAAAGCGGGCGTGCGGCTCTCCGAAGTCTCTGGCATGAGTCTGCCGCTTCTACCTGGAGCTAGTGGGAGGAGGAGGCGGCAGGCAGGCAGTGGGAAAGAACGCAAACGCGAATATCAAAGCACAGAGATCCCTACCAGAGGGAAACCGAAATAAAAGAGTTAGCCTTTGAAAGCCTTGTTGTCTATTTCTCCTCAGCCCACGGAGGTAACGGTAAGAATCTGAAAATGAATGGAGCGCCTTTGCTCGGTGATAAGGAAAATGTCATTTACTTTGTACTTCCTGCACTCTGCTTTCCAAGCGAGTGGGCACGGGGAGCAGCTTAGCGAGGCAAGCGGTGCGATTCCCTCTGAAAAGGCGCCTGGGTACTCACACAACCCTCTCAGGCCAAGAGCTCCTGGCTGCGTGGCTCCCCGCCTCCCGGGATGTCCCAGCTGCCCCACCACTTCACGTTCTGGGCACAGCCGGACTGAGGAGCCTCACAGCACCCACACAAACCAGGACGGAAGCGAAATCGAACCTCCACAGTCAGCAGCTCTCACCCAGTCACATCCACGTTCCTCCCTCCCTCGGCGCCCAGACTCTCCATGTTTAACTTGGACACAGGAAGGGGTTAGAAATTCATTCGGATGGAGGCTTCTGTGATGCATTAGAGCATGACGCCTCAGCAAAACGCATTCCTCAATGGTCTTTTGCTCTCTGGTGTGAAGATGAAGGATTATTCTGCATGACAGAACCCTGAAAATGGCCTTTAAAATATTTCTGCTAAGCAGTTTTAAATGATGGTTTGGATTGAATGTTCTAGTAACCTGCAAACCAGCAGCCTATAAAGCAACCCTGATGGAGCCAGCTGCTCATGATGGCATTTCCAGGATTATTCATTCTTCCCGGTTCTTCCTAATGTCTGCACAAACCTGCCAGTATACTTTCAGAATAACATTTCTGCCCTCCTCTTATCCATGCACACAGACACCGACTATCTCTGTCTCTGTCTCTCTGTCTCTGTCTATGTGTGTGTGTCTCTTTCTGTCTCTGTCTCTGTCTATCGCTGTCTCTGTCTCTCTGTCTCTCTGTCTGTCTGTCTCTCTCTCTCTGTCTCTCTCTCTCTCTCCATCTCAAGGTGTTGTAAGACCTTCAGTCTTTCCCGCTCCAAACTGAAATCATACAATTAAATTTCCCCTGAGAAGAAAAGGCAATGAGCTGTCTCCACTTACCTTTTTTTTCCCAGATCACACACACAGGTGTCTTTAAACCTGCATGCCCTAGAAGATAGGGTTTGTCACTCGATTGCCAGAATTACTTCAACCTTTTAAGAGCCTTGGTCAAATCTGTCTTCTAGAAGTTACCCCACTAAATCCTTATTTCTGACATAACCTTTATCACAGGGCCCCAAAAAAGTAATTTAAAGTACAGGTAACTAAAGACTTAGGAGATTGATAAAATGGCTATTTTCCCAGCAATGTGTTGGCCTGGGAACCAACTTCCTTTATGTCTTGGCCAGGTCATTTAGCAGATATCTCATTCAATGAGGAAAATACGTCATGACTCATGTCACCTGAGAAACCATATGAGGGCAATGGATCCTGCTGATGTCACCCCTTGACACCAACATTTCCAGGTAATGAATATAATGTTTGATACTCCTTCCCCTCCCATTCTGTTCCAACACCCAAAGTCTTAATTTGTAATGTATCAGTTACTTCTGTCTCTTGTAAAACAGAAGTCTCCTTCCAATTCATAGGTACCATTTCTCAAGGTAAGATGTTGAGCAAAACAGCGTAGCCCCCACTGACTATTCACTGCTCCCCTATGTCCTCTTGTTTTATGTGCCTTCGGCCCTGCCTGGCTGACTAACCTTTCCATTTATTTAGCCAGGAATTCCCGAAAGCCACTGATGGGCAACTCCTACGTGGTAGACACCGGGAAGTTCTTAGGCCAAGAGGATGCATCACCTCTGCCTAGCAGAAGCCCAGAGCTTCCATGAAGAAGCAGATAGAACACTATCGTGACAATACCACAGCTGTGGAAGAAGAGGACGTCCTGAAGTTCCGTGAGAGTGCCGCGAAGGAGGGAGCTGACTCACCTGGGTGGGTCAGGAAGGGCCTCTTGGAAAAAGTGGTAAGAGACAGGCTGAGCACAGCACAGATTTCTCCAGGCGGGACACAGAGAGGGTGCAAGGGGCTGAAACAGACAACCGTGACAAGTGTCAGGTGCTGGGCACTCTCTCTCCTGGGATCCAGTGTCAGAACAGGCTCTGTCACTGATCTGTGCCACATCCATACATGGCTCAGTTGCCACGCAGAGAGAAGCAGGCGCCTGTGCTATTAGGAAATGCTTCTACTAACCAGTAAAGGATCGCTTCCTCTGTCCTCTTGGACTCCACTTCAGAGAAAACAAACCCTTGCTGAAGCATCCTGAGTCTTCATTTTAAAGTTTCTCTTGCTAAAAGAGAAGCACTCGGGCACCAAAGATTCCTAAGTGTATATAAGCTCTATAAGCTCTCAGTAGTTCTCATGGCAGTGACCACCAATGCAAATAACTAAAATTATTTAGTTATAAACATGGAAATAACTAAAACTTAAATGTAATAAGCATGGCTTTTCTTTTGTTTAAAGGGAGGTTGTTTGTTTGTTTTTGTTTTTGTTTTGTCTTTTTGCATCAGGACCTTGCACTCGTCAGGCAGGTGCTCATGTCAGTGAGCTATCTCACCGGCCCCTCCTTTTTTAAGAACCGCTAGCATATACATCATTAGTGCCAACAAATGTCATTAAGGAGATCATAGCATAGAAAATTCCACCCAGGACTGGAGAGTCAATGTTTAGGGCAATAGACCTTGTTTCAGTTACACTTCTTTTGTTGCTGGGATAAAATACCTGACAGCTAAAATTAAGGAAGGAAAGGTTTACTGAGCTCACAGTTAGTGGAGGTTTCAGTCCATACTCAGCTAGCTCCAAGGCAGAGTGGCACATGACAGAGAGCAGCAGTTCATGGCAGCGGCAAGGGGCAAAGAGCAAAGTGAGGGCTAGCAGCTCAGGCAGCTAGCAAGTCTCTCTCCAGTCCTCACATTTTAATACAGACTACCTGCCCCAGGGGAGGTGCAGCTCCCATGCCCAGAATAACCAATCATAAACTCCAGAAGCTGCATCATGACTGCATGAGGCTTTGTGAGGACACCCGCACTCAAACCATAGCAGTTCTCAAAACTGACTCTACATTAAAACCATCAAGGAAGCCCTGTATGTAAGAATGGATGCCCCAGGGCAATGGAACCAGTGTCTGGAGGTGGGGCTCATGGCTGTTCTCAGGTTAAGCCCTTGGAGAACCTGGCCCAGGGTCAAGAAGATCAACAAGTTACTACTCAAATGCAAAGATAGTGAATAAACTATTCTCTGCGGAGTCTCTGGTCTATAAAATGGGAAAAAACTAATTGTTTATAAGCTTATTTTCTGAGTCAGCCAAGAGAATTTGGTTAATAAGGCTTTATAAGTGTCTAGACTCGTTTAGAAAAAGAGAATAGTGCCAATCAGTAGCAACCCTCGTGACTTATGAATTGAGCTATGGAAGAATGGATTGTTGAACTGTGGTTTCTAATAGATGATCCCTGACTTATAATGGTCCGACTTACGTTTTTCATTTTATGACAGTGTGAAAGCAATATACATTCAGTAGAAATGAGACTATGAGTTTTTAAATTTTGACCTTTCTTCAGTCAAGTAGCAGCAACCAACCACAACTTGCAGTCAGCCATCTCAACATAAGGGTAAACAACTGGTGCTCTGTTCTGTGTCCCTAAGCTGTATGTGCATGAAATGCATTTCTGACTTACAATAGTCTCCTTTTACAATGTTTTTAACAGGATACACTCCCTCCTGAGTTAATAGATGTCTATATTGTTTACTTCAAAAACCCTTGGAGAAAATGGTACAGTCACTAGAATAAACAGCACAGGGGAGTGGGTGGGGAGGGTTACCAGCTTTAATTTTCATCTGTTAATTTGGAGGATGAGGTAGAAATCAACCAGGCAATTGAATTTGCAAATTGCACCTTGGAAATATAGGGTTAAAAATATAATCTAGGTGTCTTAGTTACTTTTCTCTCATTGCTGGGACTAATACCCAACACTCAAAATGAAGGAAGGAAAGGTTTATTAGCTCACAGTTACTGGAAGTTTCAGCCCATATTTGGCTGGCCCAAGGCTGAGTGGAACAGGGCAGAGAGCATCCAGTTCATGGCAGTGGAATAGCAACAAAATGGTGACAGAGGCAGCCAACCAATCAGGGCAGCAGAGCAACCGTAATCACAGGAGCAGAGCAACAGCGCTAGTCTGTCTCTCCTCTTTATATTACATTCAGGCTTTTCGCCTCAGCCTATCTGCCTTAGGCTACACCCATAATCCCAGAAGTACTCAGACCATAATTCCGTCAGTATTAAAACACAGTGAGTCATAAGTCAAGTCTCAATCTATAGAAGTCCCTGGCCATGATTGCATGAGGCCTTGGGAGGACAACTAGACATAAACCATAACACCAGGTAAATATAATCTAGGTAAATATCTGTGCAGGGTGTAGATGAGATTGTTACCTACAGCACAGGAGTGAGCTGCCTAAATGTTTTCCTACCTTTCTAGCCTTTTCTTTAATGATGAGATAAAACAGTTCACTTTCTCAGTTACTATAAAAAAAAAATCTGGTACTCTCAATCAGATTTCTGGAGACTTCCAAATTATGAGGGGTAGAGTATGTTGCTTAGGACCCTCACTCTACACTTTCCTTCCACTGACTTTTCTCTGACTGCCCTAGTTGGATCATTTTAACCTCCCAAAGCACCACTAACACAATTTTTGTTAGGTGTGGTAGTAGGGAGGAAAACAAGGCAAGACCAGGAAACATTTCGCCTTCAAGGTTGGACATCCACCCTCACTGTGGAAAATTTCTCGCTGGATGGATTTCTCTTTAGCCCTTGTTTGCTTTCCTGTTAGTAACTCACCTCTCCTGGTCTTCCTGGTCATCTACTCAGAGATCTCCAGTCCTTTGTACATGTCCTGAAGGCAGTGACCATTAAATCTCAAGCTCTTGTCCCTTTACCATGCAGATGAATTCAGTCCTATCATGTGTGTGGTGCCCACCACTTAGACTGTGCAACAGGTTTGCCTTTTCTGCTCTTTAGAGGTCCCCAAAGCCCCATAGAGGGTTGTTCTTAAACTACAGAAATACAGTACTCACAAAACAAAGTGTACTACTGCAAATATCTATCTTTAGGAAAGACCTGCTTCTTCCTTGTAGAGAAAAGAGAAGAGGCTGGAGTTATTAACTATAATAGCCAACATTTATAACCATATTCTATGTGATGGGTATCTCGCATGCATTCTACTGTTTGATCTTGCCAAGAAAAAATAAAAATGGAGTAACACTGACTGGAATACTTAAAGTAGGATTGGAGGCCGTCTCAGTTACTTTTCACTCGTTGCTGAGACAAATACCCAACACTCAAAATGAAGGAAGGAAGGTTTATTTAGCTCACAGTTACTGGAGGTTTCAGTCCATATTCGGCTGGCCCAAGGCTGAGAGGAACAGAACAGAGAGCATCCAGTTCATGACAGCAGAACAGCAACAAAATGGTGGCAGAGGCAGCCAACCAATCAGGGCAGCAGAGCAGCAGCAACAGCTTGAGTCTGTCTCTTTGTCACTCTTTATATTACATTCAGGCTCTTGCCTTGGGATGTCCGCCCTAGATCACACCCATAGTCTCAGCCTTACTCAGACTGATAATCCCACCAGGATTAAAACACGTAATCCCAGGGATCATGGATTAAGTCTCAAACTCTAGATCAGTACTAAAACACAATCCCAGGGATCATGAATCAAGTCTCAACCTATAGAAGCCACACCCCATGATTGCACAAGACTTCAGGTGGACAACTAGACATAAACCATAACAGAGGCCATTTCTAATTTCTTGTCAGGCTCATAGGCAGCTAAGGCTTTGAACATGGCTGCAGGTCCTCCCACCTTTAGATGCAAATTGATCTTTGAAACATTGCTCATCTCTGAGTTTCTGTAGAGGGGAAGGAAAGAGTATGCAGGTCCTGCTCATACAGGACAGTTCAGCTTCTAACCAGACCAACTAGAAATCCTGATTAACAAATGATGGAATTATCAAATTCTTTGTAGTTTAAAGCTATACATTTTGTGCAACTAAGAGGTATGTTTTCAAGAACAGATGAATATGTATTTTCCCAGATTACAATTCTAATTAGCTCCAAACAAATATAATTTCCTTTGTTCTTAAGTAGCTTGCTTTCATTCTGAATGAAGATCATCACAAGAAACCCATTCAACAGAGGAGGAAGCAGCAATTCAGAGAGGATTTCATTCAAGGTGACACAAGTGTCAAACAGAGATTTGAGGCTGCCCAGTAGCTGTCCAATAGATGGCATGCAGAGGTCTGTTGATAAATATCTAACACCCAGCTCAACAAATAGGGAAATTCCATATTTTGCACAGTGTGCTGATATCTGTAGTGAAAATGCACCCAGCTCGGATAACTTCACACTCCCAGTGCAACACCACTGTGCTCTACAGAAGAGTTGTACAGGGTATGTCACTACAGCAAATGACACCAGAGTAATTCTGTCATGTAGCTACAATGTACCAGTGACCCCAAGAGCACAGAAAGCAAAGTGTAATAAAATAATGCAGACAAGATATCATGTCTGCAACTTGTGCTCTGAACAGCTACTACGAAGACAGCAATATGCAATGTATTGTTGTGTCTGGCCTACTAACATGCTGTGAAACTGTTTTGTTGTTATTTCTTTCTCACTAATATTAATTAAAAACAATAGGGTAAAAAGTTAGGGTTTAGCAAGGAATGAAGGATATATCCCTAAGTGATCTAATTTAATCAACTGGGTGGATAAATATGACATTCTGTTTTTGTTTTTTCTTTAAGTGAAACTGTCCCTTTCATACCTGTTAATCTGAACAGCTAATTTGAAGATAGCATATGTAATACAGCAACCACTGTTTAATTCCTATTACTTTATTTAGTGAAATCTTATATTGTTTCTAATGCTTTTTTCTCTATTATTATTTGTATTCTTTAAAAGTAAAAAAGAGAATTCTAAAAAAAGTAAAGTAGATCATAGATTTTCACCAAAATGAACTGAACGAGAAATAGTGAGTTTTATTTATTTACTCTTTTTAAATGTTATTTAATTCTGTTTAAATAATTTTATTTTTATAATAGCTATATTCAATGAACAACCAATTTGCAAAATTCCCCAAAAGCCAGTACAAAGCCAGATCTGTCAATCACGCAACTTCTTCTTCAATATACCTTAACTATAGTCCAGACTTTTAAAACTTAAGGGAGGAAACATCAGGATGAAAAGAAAGTAAGATGTGTATTCTTCAAAGAAGGCAAAAATTTTGAGACGTGGTGGCTGAACATCACAGAAGCAAACATCTTCTGTTAAACAATGTGATAATGTGCGGAGAATCTAGATATATTTGTCTAGATACCAAGTTTCGGTTAAAAAAAAAAATCAGAAGGAAGGTAGTGGTTGATGATACTATTGTATAGTTGTAAACAAAATACATGTCTGATGACTTTTTATGAAGGAAAAAGCATATAATAACAAGAATGAATAACATTGTATGAATTTAGGAAATGTTTGAGATGAATCTGGAAGATAGAAACATGTCTAATCAATACTAAATATTTTTCATTAATTATAGATGTTTAAACATTTTCCTATCAGAACAGCCATAGAAGATTGGTCCCCTGTGACGTAAGAAATTGGAGCAAGGTTGCACACACACAGCCCTCCATGTTGTGAGTAGGGGTCAGACACCAAAGAGGAAGGAGGATTGGTACACAGAATAACCCTCGCCTCAGACGTGCCTTTAAATTCCGAGATAAATTGAGTTTTCCACCCTTAGCTTACAGGCCCCCCCAAATAATGATAATCATATCTATCTGACCTGCTGGCTACTTAGTATGATAAAAATTATAAGGATTGGAGAAACCAGTGCTCCCAGAATCCAATTGATCTTAAGAAATTGCCTGAGCATATAATCTTTTGTCAAGCACTGGGGCTACAATAGTGAGCAAGACAGACGAGGTCCCTGCCCATGAGGAATGCCCATGATATGGTTTGTGTCTAGTTGTCCCCCCAAAAACCTCATGCAGTCAGGGAGCTGACTTCTAGAGACTGTGATTAATTCATGATCTAATGCTGGGATTATGAGTGTGAGTGATCCACCCGTCTTGGGACAAAAAGCCTGAATGCAAATTATAAGGGAGAGAGGCTCACTATCTCTGCTCCTCCCTTTGCTCTGCTATTTTCAGCTTCCATGCACTGCTGCCCTCTGCCCTGTGCCACTCTGCCTTGGAGCCAGCTGAGTACGGACTGAAACCTCCACAAACTGTGCTAGATAAACCTTTCTTTCCTTAATTTTGAGTATTGGGTATTTTGTCCCAGCAACGAGAGAAAAGTAACTGAGACGCCCAGCCTACTGTAAAGCAAATGATGCTTGGCAAAAGGAAAATCTATACACAACGCATGCATTTTTGAGGTCATTCTGCTGATCCCCAATATCCACTGACAAAGCTGAGTTTTGAAAATTAATCTGTGACTATCTGGAATGTGCAGGATCTTCTAAACAGACTCTTGGAAGGTAACTTCACATCACCAGGTAAACTGAGTTGTGTTTATATAATTAATGGGACAGAGTTACACTGAAATAACGATTTTCATAATTAAAAAGCTCCATCATTAGCACCAGTTCCAAAGCCAAGACAACTTCTCAACACCTTTTCCACTGTTTTAGGAAACTAAGTAGACGATTTCATTACAGATAGACAATGCATAATTATATGCTGAAAACAAAAACCAAGATAAATGTCTAAAAGCTTTCCATTGTTTTTTCACGCTTTGGGAGGGTGACAAGGTTGGTTTTAAGCTGTCCTCAGCATATTTAACCTTAGCTATCTGGCTTTCATTTGCATAACAATACATTTTGGCTGTTGTAGACACTGTCTAAAAAAAAACAATTCTGAAAATCTGCCATTACTTGGCTTAATGGCCCTTGTAAACTAATTTAGAAAAGGAAAATGAACTGTAGATTTTCTCTCCTCAACATACTGTGAAGTGGACATTAGCATATCATTGTCTTCTTGCCTTCATTTATCATTAATGGTTCTTTCCGGGCCAAAGCACTTGCTACAACATAGGTTTGCTTCAGAAGTATCTAGTTATAGTGGCCCAGAAGGAATAAAGCGAACAGAGTAGACGGTATGCAGACATGTTGTGGGCTTTAAGAAGCACAAGTATTTGTTCCCGTGTGGATTCCGCACTCCCCTGATGATTCAATATGACCTTACACACATATTTGATGTTCATAACCTTCGGTGTCCTCAACGGTAAAATGGGAACAGTGACCGCAGTAGCCAGCTCCTCTGTGAACCCAACGATGTGGCTCCTTGTGGGACATGACTAGACTCAGTAATCTTCCCGCCCTGCTACAACTGGCACATCCCAAGGTAAAACTGGGCCAGCATAGGGCAACTTAGTGCTCTCTCCTGGAAGGTGAATATCTGTCCAGAGACACAGAATTCTGCTAATCAATGACAATCATCATGGTGATGTTGAGGAAGAGAACGATGATGCGAACGCAGACAGGACACAGGACATACCGGACGCTACTCTCAGGGTGCCACAAATATCAACTTGTTTACAAACAGTCTGTGTACTCAAAACCAAACTATGTACTCACCACCACTGTTTAACAGATGAAGAAACTGAGACCCTAAGAGTCTGAGTATAGGGTACAGGGATGGTAGCCTTCTGGGGAGAAGATGCACAAAATTCTCTTGCTCAGCACCCTCTGGCTGCCTTAACTTTCAGTTTTCAGGGTTCAACTCTTCGGCTTCCATAAGTGACCTCAATGTTCTTTGCAAAAAAAAAAAAAAAAGAAAAAACACTCCTATTGAGTGGGCTGGGCACATAGCTCAGTGATCTAACCCTGGTGAGCACAAAGACCTGGGTTCAATCCCTGGTACCACGTGCTGTGCTGGCCCAGGAACCCTGGGAACACCTGGCTGACCATTGCAACTGGGCATAGTGGTGCCTATCTGCAACCCCAACTCTAGGAAGGCTGAGATAAGAGCATCACTCTGAGTCTGATTTGCATAGCAAGACTCTGTACCAAATAAATAGATAAATCAAAGATTAAAAAATATAAACTCGTGTTGGATGCACTCAAGTTGTTTGTAAATAAAGAAGGTTGTGAACAAACAAAAGATGTTAATGAGTGCAGTGTCAAGATTAGACATAGCTTAGAAGCCAATAAAGTACCTAAGATAGTTATAGGAGAGAATGGACAAGAATCTTTACCACGGAAATATCTCCTCTGTCTGTGATCCTCTTCCCCCCACTGGCTAGACCCTCAGAAAGTGGGTATATGACAATGAATTACAAGAGATTTTGAAAGATGGTTCTGTGCCTGGCTCTGTGCTACGGACTCTGCTTTTGATATCTTATTAAGTTCCTGCAAGCCTCTGTGCAATAAATATTCTTCCAACATACCTGTTTTACATGTGGGAGCATATCAGTACGGTTCCTTACACACACACACACACAATCTTTTCACTCATACTGGAAGTAAGGTGTGGTAGATTGCCAACTGATGATCAACTTGTTGCACCCAACTAAACTGAAGTAGGGTGGTGTCGGGTGTGGGAGGCCCACTGAGGATTGTTGCCAGCAGCACAAAGAGGCAAAACTGGAGAAGCTGGTGGGAAGCTGTGAGAGGAGCTGCTTGGAGAAGCTGCTGGTTCTCTTGAGCTACTCTGCTGGAGGACCTTGTCATGCTGGCTTTCCTGATGAACTTGGCTATTCTCCTCAGAGGAAGGGCTCAGAACCTTGTTGTTGCTGAGAAAGGTGACGGTTCACTTTGGGGGAGTTCTGGTCCTCATCTTGAGCCTTATTTCCTGGTTCCAGAGGTGAAGGTGGTACACAGCTCAGTCACCTGGCGAAGCTTGTCACTTTGGATTTCCTAAAGAGAATTCAGCTTTCCTCATCAATGGAGGAGCTTGGGACCTCACTGTTGCTGAGATTGGCTGTGGTACCTTTACGTGAAGCTCCGGTTCTTACCTTCAGCTGTGCTTCCTAGTTCCAGTGGAGAGTCCTCAGCCTGTTGGTGCAGATGCTTCATCCTGCTGACGTAGACTTTCTAGCTTCCACCATTGGCTTTTGGGCCTTCTCAGAGCAGATCCATGAAGCTGGCTTGCATGGACACTGTTATGCATTCTAGGCCTCCAATGGGACTTGTAGGGGGCATTATTATGAGTTCTAGGTTTCCAGCTGGACTATGCGGGATATTAGAATCTAGGCCCTCAGCTGGATTCTTTGATCTTTAGTGTGGAGACAGATTTCCTGCATTCTTTGTATATGGTTCTTTGGGTGATATATTATAAAATATATCCTGTATTGTTCCTCTCACAAAATTCCAAACCATGACGGAATGTTTGCCTTAGTGTAAATAATGATATTCTGTAAGGGTTAAAGTATTTGTAAGTCTGATCAACACCAGCAAGAAAACTTGGCTAGTCTTGTAAATGCTACAGTTTACCAAATATAAGAACCCTGAGTCCTCTCATACCAAGGATATTTGTAGTTAGAAACCCTGGTCATGGAAACTGGGGTCACCAACTGCATGGAGCTAGATGGTTGAGGTGGGTGAAGTAGAGTAAGGAACAGAGATCAGTGAATGAGATCAAGGAAGAGAGGATTCCCCACTACTGCCCAAGTCCAGCTGGGGGACTAGACAAGGAAAGAGAGAGAATAATCTGCTTGCCAGGAAATCTACCCTCAGCTGTAGCCACAACAGTTTTCTATAATGGCCAAACCTCAAGGTCACTGAGGGCAGCGCTGAAGGATTCTCTACAAATGATAGTGCTTTGGCTGAGAGAAGATGAGCACTTCTTAGCTCATCACCACACAGCTCCACTGAGAGCAGCAGACTTGGAAGCCGACTGTCTTTCTCAAGAATCCATCCCCCAAGCCGGTAGCCCGCGGCAGCCATCCCCTGTCACACGCAGAGTTGCTCATTGCTCTCAGTGTCACGGCTCGCTGCTCTTCTTGCCTGAACTTTTTCACATTAGCCCCCAAAACTTCTTCCAAAACTAGCTCGGCCTGTTAGGCCAGGCTCAAAGGCCCCTCCTCCTGTGCTAAACTTTTCCAAATCTCTTTAATCTTAGCTCCTCATATCTTCTTGACCTTTGAAAAAAGCTCAGTGTTATCTTCCCCCAAAATTCATATGTTGAAATCCTAATCCCTCCAACGTGTGATACTAGGAGGTGTCTGTCACCTTTTGGGAGTGATTAGATCAGGAAAGCAGAACCCTCTCGAATGGGATCAGCGCACTTACACAGCAGATCGAGAGGGGCCTCCATCGTCTTCTATTACTCGAGTGTAGAATGAGCTGGGCACTAGTGAAGGACGTCCTTGAGACCTGGAGGCTGCGGACATCCCAACCTTGGACTTCTCAGCTTCCTGAACTGTGAGAAATAAATTTCTAAAGTCATTGCATTTAAGATACTTTTATGATAACTGAAATACACTTAGACACCCTCAGAGCACCTTACATCTCCATCCATACAAAATAACTTCTGCTGGGCATATGAGCTGGGTAGGCACCTCTTCTACAGTTGGGGTCCTCAAGAGCAGTTTTGTGCTTCTTCTGCTTTCTCCTACCCACATCAGCACACACACTGGCACCAACAGGACGGTGCCTTGCACTAGCAGTCCAGGCACTGGCATTGGTGAAAGCAGTCAGTCACTCAGAGACTTCAGACAAGGAAAATGCGAAGTGGAATAGGCCGCTCCAGCTCCGCCCTCAGACCAGAAGGCCCGCTTGAGTCAGACATATCCAAGAGGCTTCTTCCAAAGATAGGGCTATGCCATCATACAGATTAGCCGTCCAGTTAGATCTTTACACACAGTTAATTTGTTTTCTAATTTAAATGCACACGGGAAAGACAGGAAATAAGTTCCCCTGGTATATCGTAGGCTTCACCACTTTTCCTTGGGTAATTTCCCCTGGTGCTAACTTGGTTAGGAAATGCTTTCACAGTTTGTGCCTCTCAGCTTCCTGACCCCTCTCCGCAGTGCCAGTACCCCCTGTTGTCTGCGAGGTCAAGGCTTGTTCCTGAGGAGCTACCTCAGGGGCTGCTGGATGTCAGGCAGCTTCTAGATTGCTGCACTCTGGACATCAAATCCCCAGGAGAAATCTACCTAATCTGAGAGGTAAAATATTCTCCAGGAAGATCGTGGGAGACATTATAAGTAAAGACTGTATTAGAACTTGTTAACTCAAAACACCGCTGATGAATATCAAGGGGCAGCAAGCATCACGCGCAGAATCTCTGAGAGAGACTTTCCACAATGCCTCACAGAAGACAACCTGACAGCTTCTGCTTTCTTCTTCCTCTGGCACCTTTAACTGTGTTGCTGTTAAATTTACATGCCCATCAGTGGGGGTAATTGCCTTTTCCCAGGTGGTTAGGTCTCAGTTTTCAACACCTAGGAGCGATCAGGTGGATTCACCCTTCTAGCCTTGCAAACTTCCATAGATGCAGACTACATATGTAGTACTCGCTCGGTGATTTTCTGTGAGGTCAATAAAACATTTCTGTGTGCAGAGTTCTCGGAGTGATTGCATTATTTCTTTTTTTTTTTTTTTTCCACCACGCAATTTATAGCTCTTTCGCCCTCCTAAGTGCTTGGAAATGTCAGGAAGTAAAGCTCTCCTCCTTGACTCACACAGTAATTAGTCTGTGGCTAACCCATAGGTTTCCAATAAACCAGCTCTCTATTTCATATTTCTATTGCGCTCTATCCAAACAAATAAAAAGCACCCAGAACCAAAGTAACTTAAATTCCACCTCCTTAAAAGAGAATTTTTATAGCCCACCTTAGCATCACCCAGAAACCAGTCTCCTGTGCCCAGGATTGTCTGTTTGCTACGATTCTGAGTAAACATGCTGAAACACAATTTCATTTTTATTGCATTTCTACCTTGTGTCCAGCTCTCCACTAAGGAAGAAGGCAGAGGAGCACAGGTATAAGGCTGGCATATGCTTCGGGTTCTCTACAAGGAAATGCTGAACTGTAGAATTTAGGGGCTACGGAGTGCCAAGGAAGAAGCAAAGTAAATGAAGCAGACAGCTGCATGGAAGACTGAGTGTGGGGCGACGATGGAGAATGCTCAGAAGAACAGTGGGAGGGAGCAGTCTGGAGGAGGAGGAGATGAGAAGGTGGCAATGAGCCCAGGGAACTCAAGCTTGAGGAGAGCTGACAGACAGCGTTGCTCTCAGGGAAGATGAGTTTGGGAACAGGAACAAGATTTCAAAAAAGCATCTTGGAAGTGTGCTTGGGGGTTCAAAGCTGATGCGGGAGCCTTTCTCAGCCTCCTCAGCTCTCTACACGAGTGGGCTGGCTACCTCTTACATGCTTGATTACATCAGACACTAGACACCTCATGAAAGTCTTGGCAGATATTTATTGAGTGTTGGCTCTGCCAGGCGCCCTGCCTGGGGCTGGAGCATCCTTGCTAGCTGAAAGCGTTGGTCACACCCACAAGAAGTCCTTCCATATATGAAAGGGTCAGCGTGCCCACTGCTGTAACCAGTGGTTATCTTTAGGCAGTGGAATTGTGAGCGCATTGTACTTTCATTATGATAGTCTAGGTTTTTCTTCCAGTTTTCTGCACAAAGAAAACACTATACTGTGATGAAAGTAACAAAAATGTCCATATAAAATAGCTGATGTAATAAGCAATATGACAGTTGATGAACAGTGTGTGCGTGGGGGGGAAACGGATAAGATTTCCCTCATGTCAAGAAAAAGCATAAAAGCTAACAAACAAAAACCAAATTACTTTTGGGATGAAATTCTTTATAAAAAGCTAAAAAAACAAAAACAAAAACAAAATTACTTTTGGGATGAAATTATTTTCAAATATATTCATACAGAGACACTATACAGAAAGGTTCTGAGTTTACCCCGGAGAGAATGATGAGAGCTAACATTCTAAATACGCAAGTATACCGTCTGAAACAGGGCCCCAGGGATCCGCTGCTTGAAGCGCATAACTTCTTAACCTTCTCATCTCACTCTCCAAAGGGAGCGTTTGGAGCCAGGGGTTCAGTTTTTCTTCTCTTTCTGCTCCCAGCAGTTCTGGCAGGGCCTGTCAAGGACAGTTTGACTAACAGCCCCTTCTGTTCATCAGCCTCTCTGTCACTATGTGAGCAGAGAGCTCTTTAAGCCACATTTCCCATGACACACAGGCAGAAGCCACCACGGAACGCCTACTGCCTCTCTCTTGGCCCTGCCTTCCCCTCTCTCTCGCTTGCTCTTCCAGAGGCAGCGGAGAGTGACCAGGTGCTAGTCAGAGTTGGACTCTCCTGGCTTGCTTTCTCATTTCTCTCTCTAATGACCATAACCTGAGGCTACACATAAAGCTCTCTAAGCCTCCTAAACCTTATTGTCACCCTTAAAATGGATTTGTGAAGGGTTAGATGAAGAAAGAGACAAACTGATGGATATCTTCCTAGTTAGTCACCATGTTATCTAAAATCTTATTTCTATTGAATCAGATATACTTGCACATACTTTTTAATAATCTAATATTTCTCCAAGTATTCTTATAAAAATACAATTCTCTATCATCACTCTTTCATTTCCTCCTTAAAAACAACCTTCAGGGCCAGCCAAATAGCTCAGCAGAGTTAAGTACCTCCACGCAGGTGCAGGGGCCAGAGATTCTATCCCTGGACTTGTAGTGCCAGCCCAGTCCCCAGGGTGCGGTGAGACTGGGCGTGGTGCCGTGGGCCTGTAATCTCAGCTCTTGGGAGGCTGTAAGCAGGTGGACCACTATGAGCTCGATTTAGTACTGAGACCCTGAACTCCCTTTTGACCCTTCCCAAATAAATAAATAAATAAATAAATAAATAAATAAAGTTCACTTCTTTTAACAAAAATATTATTAGACTAGATCATAATTGATCATCTTTAGGTAGTATCTATTGACTTCCTATTATGGAGAATGAGAATGTGGTCCTTAACCTCTTCCCCTGCTCGGCCTGTGAACCACCTACTCACCCTGTCTTCACAATCTGATCATTTTGATTGGATTAATTTTATGGCTTGTATCTAGAAGTCCCAAACCTCACGTAAGCATAAGTGGAGCTTTTGAGAGGTGTCCAGACCTAGAGTATATGATGGTAGCGTTAGGCATGTGATGATGGGATCCATTGATGGTGTGATTCTAGGCCTGTGGATGACCCCGCTGAGGGTGAGTACTAGCTGCCCTGAAGTTGTAGCCTGGACAGAATGTAAGGGACAGAAAGAAGACTCTGCTGCTGCTGCTTGCTGCTGCCCCCCTACTTCATTGCTTTGCTGCCTTCTGCCTGCCATGAACTGTTTCTCCTCTGTGAAAATCTTCTGCTTTGTTGTCCTAGCTCGAAGCCAGCCAGATGTAAATTAAAACCTCTACACACTGAGCTACAATGAGCCTTTCCTTCCATAACTTTTGGTGTCGGGTAGTTTGTCTCAGCTATGAGAAAAGCATGTAACTAAATTAATAATCATCCTGATGTTTTCATTCTTCTCCTTTGGAAACTTTCATGATCGTTATGTTGTTCCTTTACATTCTGATATTTTGCAGTGACAAAACTTGGTCTGTTTTCAGCTACAGTGTTGGACTTCTAGAGAAGAAAGATCCTGAAGGTTTCTGTACCTTAGTTCTTGATTGTTTTCTGAAATTATTTTGGTAGGCTTTTTTTTTTTTTTTTTCAATTTCCCTGATTCCTGTGATTAATCGATGTTCTTTAAGTTTTGATGTTTTTAGTTCTGAAATTATATTAATTTGTTTATTTTTAAATTTTTTGTTTCCTCTCATTCCAGGAATATTTTCATTTCAGTTAATCTACTGACTTGGTTTTGTTGCTGTTGCTATAATGTTGTTTTTCTCCTAACTACTAATATTTTCAGTTCCCAAATCTCAAGATATTTTTGCTTTCTAAATGTTTTCATTTTACAGCATTACGTTGCATATTTGTGAGTGTAATATCTTCTTTTTCTTTGTTTTCTTTTTTTTGCACTTAGGTCAAAGTCTAGGGGATCTATAGAGTCTCACTACACAGATTGAACTCATAGTGATCCTTCTGTTTTCAGCCTCCCAAGTACTAGGATGGCAGGCCCACACCACCATGCCCAGTCTCAATCAATGTCTCAGCATGCCCAGGGGGTAGGGCCAGCATAGCACACCTTGGGAATAGAACCCCAGCCGATCTAAAGCAGATGCTTTAGTCCACTGAGCTATCTGGCCTGCTCCCTTACTGTATATTTTTAAAGATTTAATAATGGGGTTTTTTTAGTTCACATTTTCTTTTTTCTTCATGGAGATCTCCATGCTGCTCTTGTCCTCTCATCTGTCTAGCTTTTGTAGTTCATATTATAATTTTTAAATTGAGGTTAAGTATATGGTGATGCCTCGCCATCTATGACCACTTGTATGGATGCTAGAAAGGTAACTAACAGCTCTTTGTGCAAAGGCAGGACTCTGTTATGTATATATGGACATCTGTACAAGGGAACCTCTCTAAGCTACTTCCTTAGGAATCCCCACATCAATTGCATACTTCTTTTGTTACACTAGTAAAATTCCCATAATAAGATCCTTTTTTAATACAGTCTGAGGAACATAAAGTCTGGCTGTCATTTGTGTAAGGACTCCCATCGCATATAATATTTTATCTAATGTACTTATTCATACACTGGTATTTCCTCCTTCAAGTGTACCAGATAACCCGAGTCTACTGACCCACTGTATTAGTGACTTTCCTAACACTGGGACAAGAATGTAAACAAACAGAAATAATAGATGTTTAAAATAAAGGAAAAGAGGGTTACTTTGGTTTCAGTGGGTTCAGCCCATGGTCAGCTGGTTGCAAGGCAGAGACAACATGGTGAAGGGACCTAGTGGGGGAAGCTGCTTATGCCCTGGCAGCCAGAAAGTGAGAGAGAAGCCAGGATCTTGCCCCCAATAACCACCTCCAGCCAGGCCCTGAATTCCAACAGTACATTAAGCTCTGAAGTCATCAACAGATTAATCCACTTATAAGTACATCACCCCCATGATCCAATCCTCTATCATAGACTCCGTCTCATTAAACAGGAGGCTTTGATGAGACATTTTGTATAGAAACCATGACACTCTCTCTAGAATGACTTATTCGTCTCTTGTAGGGGTCAGGTGAGGTGATGCCCAACTAAATGCAATAGGGGAATCAAGTTGTATTTATTTGAAGTTGTATTTATTTCTTCAGTTGACCTTTGGTCAATGCTCCTATGTCACTTGGACCTCACTTCTAGACATAGCTAATCCTGATGATTCCTGAGCCCCTGCAGGAACACCAGAGGCGAGGTGTTTGCAACAGAAGTCAGATATTTTTCTGCTTTCTCCATTGTCACTTACACTTGACAAGTTGGATACTTCCTCATAGCTGATGAATCAGCTATTATTCATCCTTCTGTTTCTCAGCTTCCAAATTAGCATTCCTGTTTTGTCCTCGTCCTTCCTCATTTTACTTGTAGATCCTACTTCTTGTTTAAATTCCTATATACTCATTTTAGTGAGGTATCATCAATGTGGAAGTCCTAGAATTCATTCTTTACACAGCAGCAGAAGTGATCCTTTAAATATCCAAATCATATCCTAATACTATCTGGAAACAAAATTGTCAATGGTTTCTTATTATCATTATAGCAAAGTTTAAGTTATTTTTCTGGCTTATAATTAACATAATTTGGGCTAGCACAAATCTTTGACCTCACTTTCTGCCTGTCTTGTCTCTTATTCATGAAGTCCTAGGGACTTTGGCCATTGTGTTACCTGGGTCTTTGCACTCACTATTCTTCCTCTTGGGAAGGTATGCTCCCTCAAGCGTTGTACCAGGATGCTGCTTTTGCTCACTAAATTTTCAGTTTAAATGTTACTTCTTCAAAAAGGCCTTCCCTCAAAACCTAATAAAAAGGAGCCAATCAGTCCTTAGAACACATTTGCATATTTCAATTTTCTAAGTATGTTTCATTGAAAAGATCCTTTTTCACTTACTTATTTGCCTCATTTATAATCTTTTTCACTCAATAACAATGAAAGATCACTGAAAGCAGGAGCACTATTCTTTTGTTTACTATTTTAGCTTGTATTATTCAGAGAAACGGATGCAAAAATGCAGAATTAGGGGTACACACACACACACACACACACACACACACATACACACACAGAGAAAGAAGGGGGAGAGAGAGACAGAGAGAGAGAGAGGAGATAGCCCAGCAGACTAAGCACCTGCTTAAGCAAATGCAGGGACCAGGGTCCCTGCCTCAGCACCACATGTCATACCTGCCTCACTCTTCGACACCCTGAACCAGCCACTGAGTCCAGATGTGGTGGCACATCTCTATAGCCCAGAACGGGGGAGGCTGACAATAGGAGGATCACTATGAGCTCAAGCTGTGTAGTCAAACCCTGTACCAAATACATTTTTTTAAATGAAAAATCTAAAATTGTCCAAAATACAAATTTTTTTGAGTGTTGCTGTAATGCTTAAAAATTTTTGAATTTTGCCTTTTCACTTAGGAAATGCTCAATTGATAAAGTTTATGTAGTGGTTTCAAAATCTGCATTTAGAATTATGTTAGCTATAGGTTTGTCATAGATGGCTTTGATCAGATTGAGGAAGAGGTCATCTATTCCAATTTTCTGTAGATCTTTGATCATGAATGAGTGTTGGACTTTGTCAAAAGCCTTTTCTGCATCTATTGAGATAATCATGTGGTTTTTTTTGTTTTGGCTCTATTGATGTAGTGTATTACATTTATAGATTTGTGTGTGTTGAACCATCCTTGCATTCCTGAGATGAATCCTACTTGGTCATGATATATATTCTTCGTAATGACTTGCTGTGTTCTATTTGCTAAAATTTTATGGAGGATTTTGCATTCATGTTCAAGAAGATTGGTCTATAATTCTCTTTCTGTGTTGAATCTTTCTCTGTTTTTGGAATCAGCATGACACCTGCCTCCAGGAATGATTTTCAGAGTAGTGCTTCCTTTGCAATTTCTTTTTTATTTTATTTTATTTTTTTCAGGGGAGTAGGGTAGGGTATGCAGGGTGTTGAGGGTCTCACTACTAGATCGGACTTGTAGTGATTCTCCTGCTTACAGCCTCCCAAGAGCTGGGATTACAGGCAGACATCACCATGCCCAGTCTCAATTGCCATCTCAGTGTGTCCTGGAGGCAGGGCCAGCACAACAGGTCCAGGGATCAAACCTCTGGCTCCTGTCCCTGCTGGAAGGTGCTTTAATACTCTGAGCTATTTGGCCGGCCCTTCCTTTGCATTTTAATGGAAGAGTTTGAGGAGAATAGACATTAAATTTTCTTTAAATTTCTTGTAGAATTGAGCTGTGAATTTCATCATGGCCTGGGCTTTAATTTGTTCATAAGTTTTTTTTATTACTTTTCAATTTCATTGGCTGATATGAGATTATTCAGAGTTTTTTTTTTTTATCTTCTTGATTCAGTTTGGGCAATTTGTACTTATGTAGGTATCTGTTCATTGCTTCTGAACTTCAATTCAGTAAAAGTAAGTATTTTCAAAATAGTTATTGATGATGATCTGGATTTCCACGGGATCTGTAGCAATTTCATGTCTTATTGCTTGGATTTGAGTTTTATCTTTCAAAGAACCAGAGTTTTGATTCATTAGTTCTTTGTATTATTTTCATTGTCTCAATTGTATTAATTTCTGCTCTAATTTTTAGAATTTCCTCCCATCTTTAGGCTTTGGGTTTGATTTGCTCTTTTTCTTTTCTAAGAGCTTTTTCTAAAAGCTTGATGTACAGCATTAGGATATTTATTTGTTCTTGTTCTATTTTTCTAATGTGTGAGTTCATCATTATGAATTTCCCTCTGAGAACTGCTTTCATTACATCCTACAAATTCCAGTAAGTTGCATTTGAATTTTCTTTGGATTATAGAAAATGTTTTGTTTGCCACTTAATTTCATCTATAACACATTGCTTGCTGAGGAAAGTGCTACTTTAATTTCATATGTTTATGGGGTTTTGAGGTTGTTATTAATTTCCAGTACTGTGGTCAGATAATATGCATGGGACAATTTCTGCTTTCTTGCAATGATTTAGGCATTCTGTCAATGTGGTCTATTTTGCAGAATTTCCCATGTAAAGCTGAAAAGAATGTGTATTCAGGTGTTGTTAGGTGGAACACTGTATATGTCCACTAAGTTGAAAGGTTTGGTTCAGTTCTACCACCTCTTTGCTAATTTTTGTCTGCTAGACTTATCGTTTTGAGATAAGGGGGTGTTAAAGTCCCCTGTTAAGATTGTGATATTGATTATTTGATTTTTTGTGTCAATTAAAGTTTGTCTTATATAGTTGGGTGCTTATATTTAGTACACAGTCTCACTACACAGCTCAGACTTGTAGGGATTCTCCTGTTTGCAGCCTTCCCAGAGCTGAGAGAACAGTCACGCACCACCATACCTGTACTCAGTCACTGGTTCAGTTCACCCTGGGGTAGTCCAGCACAGCATATGGTACTGGGGATGGAACTTCAATCCCTGTGCTTGCTTCAGCAGTTGCTTAGTCCACTGAGCTGTCTCTCCAGCCCAGTTTTGTTAACTTTTAATGGAGTTTTAAATTTCCGGTATAGCCCTTTGCATCTACTTCATGCATCCTATTTCTTTCCTATATTGCTTATTCAATGTTTTCATTGTTATTCTTTTTTTTTTTCTGGCACCAGGGATTGAGCTCAGGACTTTGTACTTGCCAGGCAAGCACTTATTCTACTGAGCTATCTCACTTGTCTTCCATCATTTTTCTATTCTCTATATTTTTATTGGTGTCTTCTTTAGAAACACTTAGTAACTCTTTCATTATATTTATCATTTTTTTTAACCTGAGAGATTATGTCTGGTTTTATTTCCTCCATACTCTTCTATAGTTGTTTCTTTACTTCAGTTGCTATTGTGTCAGAGATTTCAGGTGTGTGACTTCCTATTTCTTCTACACTGATGTTTCCTGAGTTTTGCGGTGGACTCAGGGCCTGATATTACATTTTGTTCCTTCTGTTTGTCATTTTCCACTTTTGAGAGAATTCTTTACTTTGAGTTCTGTGATAATCTTTTTGTGAAAGTTTGATAGTAAGTAGCTGTATCATTGCAATCAGAAGGTCTCTGTAAAGTGACTGTTCATTACAGGTATCTCTCCTGTGTCAAATTCTTATTTTGTGTGTGTCCCAAAATTTTGCCTTCTCTACTGATTGAGAGTGAGATGCTGGTTTCCATTTGGAACTGTCCTCCATCCTTCAACATAGGGCTTTCATGAGGTTATTACCCAAGAGCCCCCCCCCCTAATATTATTACCTAAGACAGAACCTATGGTTAAGGCAGATATGACATCCTACTTACAGTAGTACAATTAGCAACACTGATAACAGCTAGTGAAATTTAGAAATTGACAAGTTTTGTAACCAATGAATGGGTTTTTAGTTTAGACAGTAGAAACAAATATTGTAGCTATATAACAATGGAGACCATAAATTGGGAATTTGTATTTAAATTCGTTCCCCTCAGTTCTCTCTAGACACTTCTTCTTCATGCACGTGAGTCTTCCAGGCAGACTAACTCACCCAAATTATCTCTGCAACCTCTGTGCTGCAAGGATCATCTAGTAAGCTGAGATCACCACAGCCTGGGCCCTGCTGGGCCTAGCAAGTATTCCTCAGGTCACCGGATCTAGTTCTACTGAACTCAAACTCAACAAGCCAGGCTTGGACTGGGTCAGGCTTCTGTGCTTGCCTCCTTCAGACTGCACCCCATCACAGTGGATGGACCAGCGAGGTCTGGCTAGCTGCTGGGCCCAGTGGCTCCTTCTCGCTCTGTGGTAGGAGATTTTAACACCACCTTGACACAAAGTGATAGATTAACTTGAACTCTGTGTAGATCAGTGATGCTTCTCTTTCTAGGTTCTGAGTTCAGGGAACCAGGATCTTCTGCATGCCCCAGGTCACTGGTGAGAGGGTCCATTCAATATTTCAAAATCTGAAGACTTCTAATCCCAACCATCTCAGGGTGTGTGTGTGTGTGTGTGTGTGTGTGTGTGTGAGAGAGAGAGAGAGAGAGAGAGAGAGAGAGAGAGAGAGAGACAGAAGGGGGGGGTGAGACAGAGAGGGCCAGAAATGCCCTCCATTAAGGAAGCTGAAACATTCAAACCCAAGAAAGCCAGGGATGTAAATTCCAATCTTGACCTGAGTCTATAGACAGGATAGGATCACTTCAGCTTACTGACACTCAGAAAAAAAAAAAAGAAAAAGAAAAAACTCTTCATTACTCAGGCCTTTGATCTCCTTAGTCCTCCTACAGATTAGAAAGGCCTAAGAGAGACCCAGGCACATCAGGGAGGGCAATCTGCTTTATTCAGGCTTTCTATTAAAATGCAAATCTCATCCCAAAGCACTTCACAGACACATCCAGAATGTTGTTTATTGCTTCTTAACCTTTTGACTAAGATCAACTTCAGAATGTGATTCAACCAAACCAACCAAGTTAACACAAAAAATTAACCATTACAATGCTGACTATATTCAACAAGTATGATTGAAAGAACAAATAAATTTTCTGATCTTATGAGTGAAGACCTTTGAGGTGTTACTGCAAGTCAGTGAGAATGTCTCTTTGCATTGTCCAGACTGATCCAACTGCTGACCCAGTGTTCTAACGAGCTCCCCGCTACTAGCTCACTTATCAAGGCCAGCCTTCTCCCAGGCTCACAGCCTCTACCTTGGTTCTGTCATCAGGCAGAACTAAACTCTTGAGAAAATCCATCAGAAACTTGCTTAATTATAGGCTCCAATATCAGCCAGTAAAGCCCGGCCTAAAATGGATAAGAATCTATAAAAGGAGGGCTTAGTGACCCCCTGAGTTTCCAAAGGGGGCCTAGGCAGAAATGGCAAGAAACTTTCTGAGAACAGAGACTACAATAACTGAAAATGCCCCCTCCATGTGCCAGCATGTACCACCTCCACTTCCCTCCCCCAAAGCACTGCCATACCGATCTCCCTCCCTGTTCAGTGGATAGGACACCTGCAGGGAAGCTTCTGCTTGGGAGCACAGCTTCATCCCCCGAGCTTCACAACTGGTACATTCTCTTCTTGGATCATGTGTAGAGTGTGACGAAAAAGTACAGTAAATGTTGAAATTTTTTTTCCTTTTATTACTACTCTAAAATATGCATTTCTGCTAGTTCTCCTCAGAATACTCTTTGTCACTTCAGACACATTGATCCCATCATTTTTGACTTTCTGAAGTAACTGTGGAAGTTTCTTCCTTCTCATGAGTACCCTTAATTATGCTGTTGTAGTTGACTCAGTGCTCTAAACTGGTATAAAATGTTTGTCTTTTATAGTCATTTTAACTTCAGAAGGGAAAAGTCAGAAGTCACATGATGCCATGTCTGGTGAATGAGGTGGATGAATAATGTTTTTATTTGGAAAAAACTGACACAAACATTTGGTCAATGAGCA
>PVJA010012186.1:0-13738 GCA_004027025.1 Myocastor coypus
ATAAAAACTCAGTGATAAAGCACTTGTCTAGCATTTATCAGTTTCTCTAGTAAATTTCTGATGCCACATAATCAAAACAAATAATAAGATATAAGGAAGCATTTTATTTTTTAAAGTTTAATATATACTAGATAAAGGAAATATGTTAAAAGAAACAGTAATTGAAGATTCAGGAGAGATACCCAGTCAACTTCAATAAGATAAAAACTGCTTTCATAAAACACAGATAATAGAAATCTACTTCTTAATCTACTAAAATTTACATCCCTCAAAAGTTCTAGTAATCCATCCTGGAAAGTGAAATACTAATACCATGCTATTTGTAAGCCACAAATCAAAAAAAGTAACAAGTATTTGTTATTTCCATTCAAAATTATAGAATATGTCCTAACAACTTTAAAACAAAAAAGGATATTTTTTGAGAATGAGGGTGAAAATGAAACATTTTGAGATGTAATCATCTAGATAGAAAGCCTAAGACAATTTAGAGAAAATTTATTAGAACTCAGAAGAGATTACAACAAGGCAATAGATTTGAAACCACACATGCAAGTGAGAAGCAGGCCTCTGCTTAGAGAATTTTCGGGATCACTACTCTTACACTAATTGCCTGTTCCAGTTAACAATTTACTCACAACCCAGTGGTATAAGACAGCAGTGCTAATTATCTAATGGCTCCTGCATGCAGGCATCCAAAAGTTCCTCTCTCTCACATGGAGGCTCGACAAGGAGCCTGGCTGCCTCCATATCTATGCAACAGGCTGTGGAGGAGAGCTGGGGATTTAGTTCAGTGATATATGCCTGACTGGCAAGCATGAGCTTCTGAGTTTGATTATGAGTAACATTTTAAAAAAATAAAAATCAGAAAAGAGGGTCTGGAAGGTTCAGGGCTCTGTGTCTGTTGGCCAGAGGCTTCTCTTCATCCTTATTGTAGAGCTTCTCCAGATAGATCTGGGAAACCAAAGAGAGGGTGCATTAGTCAACACTTACTAGAGTCAGATGTAGATGAGTGCAGACCAACTCTGCATACTGGAGACGTGAAGGATCCTTCAAGGGCCTGGAGCTCACAGGTGTCCACTACAAGTCTGTATCAAGAATCTGGACGAGAAAGACCCAGGAGCCAGCAGGGGCAGCTTGGCTTAATTTATGATACTCTACCATCATTTTCCAAGATCCAACTGTCTTGTGCAGAGGTCAAATGGGTGAATTAAATAGAGATGTAGTTGGAATCATGAACTCTGCACTTTTCAAGTCCTTAAGAGTGGCACTTATCTTTGCATTTTCTCCAGAGATGTGACACTGATTTTTGTAATTATTAATTTTAAGGAGAAAGAAATAGCAGTGAGACAGTTTCATGAAGGATTAGTAGAACAGTTACAATAATTAATACATTTCATATTGTTGTCTTCATAGTATTTGCTCAGAGTACAAGATGCAAACTTGATATCTTGTATAACACTAATAGTACAGATCTTTCTTCTCATTAAACTAGGAGAAAGTAGTTGTATATATAGTCCAATAGTCCATAATAGTAGTGGATTATTAGCACAACTGCCAATGTCAGAAGCTGTTGACTTGCACCTTCTGCAGCTCAGCATGTTAATATGGCTTTATTTTTTATACCTCATGGTTAGACAATTTTGCTAGACAAAGGCAACTCTAATGACATCCATTTTGCCTTTCCAAAATATTGGCCTTCACACCACAGGTTAAGGAACCAATGTAAGTTCTGTCAAGTACTGAGTTTGTCTATCACAATTATACAGTCTAGACCAGGAGAAATGACTATGGGATGGCTCCCACTGGACCCACTGTGAGTCAGATCTTTGCTAAGACACATTAATCACCTGAGCTCTGTAGACCCCTGTACTTACTGAGGGACCACCATGACATTTTGAATCCTCTGGAATTAGCATTAATGCAGAATCAGTGTCCAGCAATCCCCAGAATATCTGATCATTTCCCTTCCCCTAGTGCACACTTGCTCTAGCAAAAGACTGAGGTCCCTTTGGGAGAAGGGTAGGAAAGAGACTGGCTTCATAAATTTTTGGTGGTGTGTAAGAGCCCTTCCTCAAGTGGACTCGGCCTCTCCTTCATTTAAGGGGCCCTGCATCTGTAAAAGGTCGCTAACATGGGAACTGGTCAAAAAGCCAGGATATCCTGTTAATACGATTTTAAGTACTCTTAACTTCTGTAGGCTTTCTGTCTACTTCACTTTAGGGAGTACCATGGCTGATCAGCCAATACTATAGATCAGTGGTTCTCAGCCTTTCTCATGCAGTGACCCCACAATAGAGTTCCTCATGTTTTGGTGACCCCAAACTAAATAATAATAATAATAATAATTTTAGTGGCTACTTCAAAACTGTTATTCCAAATAAATAACATTTTCCAATGGCTTTAGGTGATCCCTGTGTTTTGGTCATTCGACCCCCACCGAGGTTGTGACCCACAGGTTGAGAAACTGCACATGTGTTAAACTTTTCTGAACATTATTCTGCTTCAGATGACCATTGCGGTATGGTGTATGCACCCTGGCTTTGGTGGATAAGTGCTCCCGGTTGACCCCTGTTACTGTGGGGTCCAATCAAAACCACTGCCCTTAAATGTTCCAACTGAGTAACTGTGCTCCCCACCATAACATCCAGCACATGGAGAACAGCAATAGCAGGGCTCTTTGTGGACACTGCTTCCCGCCTCCTGAGTCTATATCTCAAGGGTTCATTTTCCAAATCATCCCCATTTGGAAGATTAAGTTTCACTCATCCATTCCAGCATTGTATTTCTTTTAGCCTCTGAATCACCTTATCAGTAGTAAGCTCCAAAACATCAGGCATCTTGAACTCATTCACAATATACCTTATTTTGATTCACATTTCTGCCAGCTAGCCAAGTAAACTACAAACATGTGTCTTCACTGCAAAAGCTGAAGCAAAGCCTGATGCAGGTGTGTGTCTTTTCCCCCAGCATCCCACATGCAGAAAACCCATTCCCACTCTCACTCATCAGATCTCTAAGTATAAGAGTTAGAAAATTCCAGAAGTTCTTTGGGAGAATAGTGGACTCCTCCTGGATCACAGTAGATGCTTTTCCATAGAAGTACCCCAGAAGGAGACTTCTGGGATTTGAGCCCAGTTGCAGGCCTACAGGCTCTAATGAACGAAGAGGGTAGGTCCTGAGGAATGTTAGCATTTTTATTCTTGATCAAGACAGGATTAGCTTCCTTAGGTGTACTGGAAGGGGCCAATGCCGTGGATGTGAGGGTGGTAAGGCCTCCACTGCAGTGTGTGGGGAAACCTCCTCCTCTGTCAAAGTGTTCTCATCAGAGTGTACAAGATCAACGTCTTCAACCTCATTAAGATCCTCCAAAACATCTCCATTCCAATTTATAGGATTTATAGGATCACATTCTTTCCTGATAAATACTCTCATGTTTCCTTCAAGTATCCTCCAAGACTGAATACCCTGTATTCCAGCTAACAGAATTATAAAGTCCTATGTTTGGTTTTCTGTTACATTGGCCCTACAGCTAAAAGAAGGATTTTCTTCCAGGACACACTTAAAAGCTTCCAAACATTCTACATGTGTCTGTAGCTGCCGATTTGCATCCCTGAGCTCCTTATGCTTCTTCATTAATTTGTCCTCCTAGTCAGAAGGCTTTAGATCTCCTGTGGATGTTTTGAGCTCATTATTTTCTATCACTAATTTATCCAGAGATGTTAAAACAAACCTGCCAGCATCATTATATTTCCCACTCTGCCAGAAATAATTTTGAAAGATCCACTTACAGAATCCCTAAATTTCCTGTATCTCACAAGTGGTGAGTTGCAGTTATCAAATGGGTCTACATTATGTATCATTTTAAACAAGCCACACCAAGGGCTACCAGTATTCCCTTCAGTATTAGATAGAGGGACCATGGTATTGTTAGTTCTCACCAAATTAGAATCCCAGCTCCAAGAACCTGTAAAATTATTGAAAATGTCATTACAGTTATGTTTCTCTAGAGTAAGTCCTCATACCAAATTTTTGTTGGTCAGTGCTGAGTAGAGCCAGATGTGGAAGAGTGTAAAACATCTGTCTGCACACTGGAGGCTTGAAGGATCCATGGCTCAGAACCCATAGATCTGTCCAAATTTATATCAAAGATCTGCACCAGAAAGGTCCAAGGACCAGGGGTGGAAACGAGAAAGCCCGTACCAGCCGGGTGACGGAAGACAGTGCCCAACATGAAGATGATGATTGAAGTTCTCCCACAGCAAGATAGCAGCCAGTGCTCCTTTGGGAAAAAAAAAAAAAAAAAAAAAACTGCCAACAAGTAGCTTTTTCAGAAAAATCAGTGGCATGCAGCCTTCCCTCCTGTTCTCCTGTCATGTCATTCCACCTACAGTCCTCAGGGCCCAGAGTCACAGAGGCTTAGTTCAGCAGGCATTCCCACCCAAGTAGACCATTAATTATTCCATGACAGACTTCAAACAAGCACAGTGCAAACACCATTCTATTAGAGAAGAAAAACACCAGTTACTCTTTTTTACAAAATCTGTCCTAATAAATTAGGAAACAAAAATATTTTATTAGCATGATAAAAAGCATCTTCTGAAATAATGGACCAGTATGTTTTTTTGTTTTTTATAACGCAATTATTTAGAGTCTAGATATGACAACTCACTTTGCCATAATTAGAACAGGAGGCAGGAAGGCTTTTCAGAAATGTAAGGAGAGATGGTGGAGGAAGGGAAGCAAGAAGCAAAGTGGGAGAGTAAAAATAATCAGGATGTGATATATATACACATAGACATGCATATATATGTATATGTGTGTATATATATATATATATATCTCCTATTTTCTAAGTTGAATCTAATTATTACATATTATGAACAAATCTTAATAAAAAGTGAGAAAATATCAACAATATGTTGCTTTTTTTCAATTATTTGATTTTTTCTGCTTTACAACAATGATAACCTATGTTACTAAATTATGTATGTTTCTTATGAGAATGTTACTATCGTTCACAGAAGCTGAGGCAGGAGGACCCCAAAGTGAATACTAGTCTGAGTTACATAGTAAGAATCTATCATAAAACAAAAACAAAATCGGAAAATTAGGTGGAGAGACAGAGACAGAGAGAAAGAGGCAAAGACAGAGGCAGAGGCAGAGACAGGGAGATCCCCAGGTACAGAGTTCATATAAAGGAAAAGAGTGCACAAGGGCATGAGCAGTAGTGACCATTGCCCAACATTTTAGAAACAGCCAATCAAACTTGCTTAGAAACAAGTAAAAAAGCAGTCCTTTGAATTTCTTACTGCTTCCCAG
The DNA here is from genome assembly GCA_004027025.1 of Myocastor coypus. Taxonomy (NCBI): domain Eukaryota; kingdom Metazoa; phylum Chordata; class Mammalia; order Rodentia; family Myocastoridae; genus Myocastor; species Myocastor coypus. Next base: position 5,320 of record PVJA010012186.1, read on the forward strand.
GTCACAGAAGTGGCCTCATGGATGAACATGAAGATGTTTACGTGTGTCAGTCTTCCCCTTAGCTGGCTAAGCATGTAGGTCAGTGTGGTGAAACTTCTCAAGTTTTCAGTGCTAACAAACAGCCAGCTGTGACACATGTGCCATGATTTGCCAACACTGATAAAAGATTATAGGGATTTAGTTTATACATTTTCTCAATATTTCATTGAATTACTGCTATCTTTCCTTAAAAAAGGATCTCAATTGAGAAAATAAATTAAATGTCCTAGCAGCTAAATCTTAAGTAGGTCTCTAAAGAAGCCTTATTCTATTAGATATTACGTGAAGATGTAGATATTTCTCACACAAAGACTAACCCCTTTTAAAGCTGGCAGGATCACTAGACAAAACCTAACACTTGCATATGTAATTTATGCTCCCTCAGGGCACCATAGGCTGCTATCATTCAAGAGGCAGCATGGCATTTTGCTGCCCATTTTAACAACTAATCATAAAGTTTCTGTTTTTGCAGCTTTTCATCAATGTTTTCAAGTTCTCCACATACACAAAATAAGGTGAAAAAGGGTTTTTTTGGTTCACTGTTTCAGAGGATCAGTCCATGGTCAGCTGGTGACATTCTTTAATGCCTGGAGTGAATCGACACCATCATGGTGTTGGTGAGAGAAACTCTTCAGATTACAACAGGAGACAGAGAGATCCAGAGAAGAAGGGGAAGTGAACAGATTCAGTCTCCAAGGTCATGACCACACAACCCATCCAGAAGTGTGTTTAACCAACCTACTACAAGTTTCTCAAGCCAAACAAATCTACAATGAGCATTAAGCATCGCAGTCATTCACACTTCAGGAATAAAAATACTGTTATGTTAACAGAACACAAGAGGTGCAAGTACCCATGAAGAAATTTTCTCATTTTTCATAATCCTTCCACTTCAGTCAATTACTTCACAAGTAGTGAATACCTATAAGCCCTGGAATGTCTTTATTTTTCTTATGGAAGCACTGAGGAGAATAATAAATTTAAAAATAGGATATATGGCATGAAATGTTCTAGGTATCTTTATAATGATAAATCTCAGAGAAGTTGACCAAAAGCTATGAATTATATGACTCCCAGCAGTTGTTTAAAAATTAATAATTTAAAAAATAAAAAATATGAAAAGATTATTAATTGATGAACTACTTATTAAGTATGGATTTACAGAAGTAAGAATTTACTTCTAAGGATGTAATTTACACTTAAGTAGGAATAGAGATAGAGTGGGCTTTATAATACAGGCCTGGGCATCTATCACACACCAGGATGGAAACCTAACGAACTGATCCTGCTTCAAAATAAAAGTAGGTGTGATCAGTTTGGGGAGCCAGACTGGGGCCATAAAGGAAAAGGCTTCAAGTGTGAAGCAGAGGAATTTTCGAATAAAACTTCAATTTTTTTCTACATTTCAAAATAGCTAACAAGGAGAGTTTAGGTGTTCCCAATTCAAGGTAATTATAAATATTCGTAGTAATCGTAGGACAGTTGTCTTGATCTGTACACATTCCATACAAGGGCCAATCAAAAAGTGTAGTGTGCATTTAAATTTGCAAAGAAAATTTACTACAATAATAGACACATTGCCATCAGTCTCTCTCAGAACTCACCCTTTCTTCAAACTCACTTACCATACCATTCTTGCCTCTTTCTGGAGACCTTCTGGAAGTCCTCTTAACTGAGTGTCCTTATGAAGTGCGGCCCAGGGCCATCCTAAAAGCATTGTGGTGGGGCTCTATCTGTGTACTCACCAGATCTGACTCGCATGGGACTTCCGGTTGTTCTGCAAAGTCAGAGTGACCACCAAGCAGCGAATGTTTCGAGTCAGTTTGGGACATCAGAGCAGCCACAGCAGGACAAGTAGACATGCTCACCAGAAAGAAGTTTCAGAACTTCTTCAAGAAATGACAAGAATGTTGGCATGATTGTATATGAACCAGAAGGGACTATTTTGTGGGAGGTTAGTGGTAATTTGTTTTTTACAGTAATAGTTTTTGTTTTTTTTTTTTTTGTCTTTTTTGAGACAGGGTCTCACTATGCAGTTCTGGCTGGCCTTGAGCTCACTTTTGTAGCCCAGGCTGATCTCAAACTCGCACTGATCCTCCTGCCTCAGCCTCCCGAGTGCTGGGGTTACAGGTGTGCACCACCACGCCCGACAATAGTTTTAAAATAAATAATTTTAATGATTTTTGCTACAACAATGTAAATATTCCCCATATTGTTTGCTCACACGTCAAACACAGAAGTGTAATTACTATATGTCATTTAAAAAATAATACATATTTTTAAATTAAATTTAGCAACATTTTGAACAATCAGACTAAACTATATACTACGTAGGGCCAACCAAATAGCTCAGTGGACTAAAGCGCCTGCTCAGGCAGGCTCAGGGATAACGCGTCTATCCGCAGCGTTCAGCACCATCCCCACTCCCAGGGCGCATTGAGAAGGAGAGTGAGACTGGACACGATAGCCAGCGCCTATACTCCCAGCGCTTGGGAAACAACACAGGAGGATCACTATGTGTTTGATCTGTGTAGTAAGGCCCTGTAGACCCCGTACTAGATGCATTTTTCAAAAATTAAATACAGTATGTATTATGAAAGAGAAGATCAGAAGCTGTAAATTAGTGTAGCTATTCAAGAAGACTGTGTGATAATGAGATTTAAAAATACATAAATGCAAATAACATTCAGAAGATACTAAGAAAATATGGTAACAGGTTAATCCTCAGAGGTAAACAGAAAGGACTAACTAAAGGTAATTTCAGGATCTTGACCTGTGAAGTAATGTAAATAATCAAACTGAGACATATCAAGAGAAATAAATATCTTATTTTGTATTTTTCTTGAAATGTTTTGTCTTCTCAATGAATTTCCTGAATGTGTATGCTAAAGTGTATCTAAAGAAATTTCTCTACGTCATAAAAAGACATCTGGGTTTTATCTATTATGCAGCATTAGAGAAATAAATGAGAAATTAAGTTGATCATTTTCATTCCAGGTCAGAATAAGGGAAATGACACAAAGGACCTACGGCAAAATGCAAAATAGCAGCCTCACCTAGGGGGATGTCTAGGCTCATTCCTATTCAGCTGCTACCCTGAAAGAATTCATGCTGAATATAGCAAGATCTTCAGATCTTTCAAGAGAAGCCAGATACATATATATATATATATATATATATATATATATATATATATATATATATATTACATTATATATGTTATATATTATATATACATTATATATCATATATTATGTATCATATATTATATATTGCATATCATACATTACATATTATATATTGCATATCATATATTGCATATTATCTATTATATATTATGTATTATATATTATATATTATATATTATATATTATATATTATATATTATATATTGCATATTGTGTATTATATATTGTATATTATATATATATATATATATATATATATATATTCCGCCCAGACTTCTGTTCTCACTGGCTCACCTGAAATTAGAAGTTTGACAAGGAATCTCATCTGTTCACCAGGCATTTCATTCTTGGCAAACAACATGTGTTCCTTACATTCTTTATGAGACTTAAGAATAAAAGAAATTAAGACATTAAAATCCAGAGAAACACAGAAACTGGGAGATGAACTCAGGAGGGAGGGTCATAACGTGCACCTGCACAAGAACACCAAAGCAACTGATTTCTGACATTGCAATATGCACAACCTTTAGACATTAGTAGAAGGAAAAAGGGCATTGATGTTCCAGAAAATATGTCTGTTTTGAATATAAGCTCTAGGACTAGTGTGTTTTCAAGTAAGCAAAATGCTGTGGGAGCCAGGCGTGGTGGCACATGCCTATAATCCCAGCACTTGGGAAACTGAAGCAGGAGGATCAGTGTGAGTTTGAGACCAGTTGGGCTATAAAAGTGAGCTCAAGGCCGGCCTGAACTGCATAGCGAGACCCTGTCTTAAAAAGACACGCACACAAATAAAGAAATGCTGTAGGAATGAATGAATACATAGTGAACCATTATTTCTATGTTTTTGCTGGTGGCAAAATCTGAAAAAAAAAAAAAGTGGTAGTGGACAAGACAGGTGGAAATCACTGACATCATGAAAATAACTTTTACAGGCATTCCTGTCACAGAAAAAAAAAAAAAAAAAAAAAAAAAGAGAAGCATCTTTCATCTTTTTGAGACCGATTGGCTCAAGAAGTGATTACGTTGTGCCTCCCCTCCCCAAAGAAAACTCACCTTCCTCTCTACGAGAAAGTATTCTGGATGGTGGAAAAATCCTAAATACAAGTAGAGCTAATCTTAGTTCTTTCATTAGTTTTCAGTGTGACTTTAGGTTACTTGCTCAACCTTCTTCTTAAATGCAGACACTGAAATAAATGACACGGAGCTAGAAAAAAAAAAAACTCATATAAACATTACCAAGTACTCTGTACTAGAAAATTTTATATAAAACCTATCCAAATATATTCTTCTCAATATGACACTTCTCAATAATGACACTTTCTCACAGTGTCATTATTAGTTTAGAAAGGAGAGAGATGACACTTGGTCAGTTGACCAAGCAGAATCAAATACATATATAATTTCCTCCATTATATTAGCTACATATTATGTGTCACATGAGTTTCTATGAACTGGCATGATTGAACTATGAATATTAGCTCTTATTTTATGTTAGCACTAATGACACTCCCTCTTGTGACACTGTCACTTACTATGTATGCAAAGCTGGCTTGCTGTCTTTTTGTCTTCAGTAACTTACCAGACCTCTTTACTGAGCTAACCCTCCTGCAACTGACATTTTTGGCATAAGAGAAGCTTCTCAAAAAGATACAGAAGTCAGAACTCCTGGGCAAAGAGGAAGCTGATCTGCCTTGGAAACAAATATCTATGCAGCTCTGAATAATTCTTCCTGAAAGCCGAAGACCCATGAAAGAATTGGTTTGAAGAGTAGCATTCCTCGATGCCATGTGTGACATATACTCACCCAGTCTTTCTCCATTACCCTACTTGCTGCCTTCTTCCTGACCTGCTCAGGTGAATATCCAGGATGTGCAAAGCAGAGGAGCCAGGTTCCTAGAGAGACTCAGCCCAGACAAAGTGCTCATACAAGCTCTATGTCATCCTTGGAAGATCACCATGTTTTCCTGGTCTAAAAATGTTTGATGCCTTCATCAGCAACCCAAGAATAAATCTTCTCCAAGTCCTTTATTTTTTAAACTGTTTATAAAAATAAATCTATTTCAGACACCCTCTGAGTTCTAGAGTTTAGAACATTAGAAGTTCTTAATGTAGTTCACACAAAAATATGAAAGATAATAAAAGTAATAAAATTATTGGGCACTTTTAGATAAGTGGTTATAATATGTGCTAGTCATATGCATTACTTGTGTGGCTTAAATTGTATAAGCACTGGTTTCCCTGGGCCATAAAAATTACCACTAATTTGGTGAATACAACAGTAATATATGCTCTCACAGTTCTGGAGGCCAGGGCTCCAAACACACTTGCGCTAGCATCGCTGGTCCCTTTTATGTCTCTGAGAGCATCCGTTGGATCAGCTCTTTTAACTCCTAGGGATCACATAGAAACTATTAATTAATAGTTGTAGCTCACCAACATCTGTCTTCACCTCTTTTTCTGCTGATTTCTCTCTGTATCCTTTGGTCTTTGCAGAGAAAATTCCAGTGAAGTGAGGGACAACTCTAGTTCACTATTATCTTACTCCTAGCTATAATTGCATCAGTGAAGATCTTCTTTCTCAATAAGGTCACATGCCAGGATTCCAGCTGAGTATGAATTCAAGGGAATGCTTTTCAAAGCACCACTAGGAAAATGCCAGAGCATTATATTTGAAGAAATTGAGGATGATGAAGAACATTTTTTGAGTAATGGTTTTTGTTATATTACATACCACTCAATACTAAGGGAGTTGACATAAACATATTTTTTCATAATATTAAAATCAAATGGAAGTTTTTTTTATACACGTTACTTCTTATGTTCCCTTTTCACCAACATCTGCTGAAGTACTACAGATGTGCAAAACAAATAATAATTATATTTGTCTTGCTGGTCATTTTAGCGTCTTTATTTGGAAGACAGTTCTACTCAACTCATATATCTAAATAATCCTTGCTATTGTGATTCTGTTCTGTGAAACTGCAGAGGACTGAAACAGAAATGACACCTGAAAAAAGAAATTAAATACAGAAGGAATTTTCCCTAAATTTTGCCTTTTTATGAGTTTCAGCTGTGTGCATAATCGTTTGAAAGTAAGTATAAATGACAATGCCGATTTCCTTAAAGATAGCATGGGAAGTTGTTTGTACAGGGCTCAGGGATTGGTCAAATATTAAACCAGAAAGTTGGGTGCAGAAAAACATATTTGGTTAACATTGCAGTGTTTGCGTTGCTGAGGAACCAGACCACGACTCTGCCATCTGTAGACTTATTTGAAGTACAAGTACTGCTATTGACCTATAATGATTTAACATTCCTCTTGGGAGTACAGAGAGTACAACATGCATGGATTGAATTTGTAGAGAAACTAAAGGAACAAGGATAAAATATAGACCTTGCTATTTGAGCACGTTTAAGGTCAAGGGCTGTGACTCTAGATGGCCTTAATAAATGAGCAGATTCAAGAAGACAATAAATACTTCCTTGGCTCATACCTCTATGCTGTAGATCATTAGATTTTGTGTAATATCTCCCATTGAGATGATTGTTTTCTGAGTTATTTATCTATATGCTTCACCTTAAATTGTACTGCTACATTTATTGGAGTGCTGAATGTGTTAGCGTGTTATCATTTGTCATATCAACTTACTAAGAGTCAACTATCTTCTGGGTGACTTTATCTCATTTCAAACCTTGCACACAATAAATTATGGTGCCCTATCTCACTTTTATACCAGGTCTTAATAAATAAAATATTAGCAACCCAAAACCCTAAACAAGTGCAGTTCGTTCCAAAAACATTCTTGAAAAATCAAAGAGAATAGGCTGAGTAAGACTTTCAGCTTCTCCTCTGAAACGTCTGATTTAGACAGGAATTCCTAAGTCATTTATCTTCTAAAAGAAAAGAGAACCTAGTCAAACTCCTTTAGCTCCATGATATCATTCAAAATCAGACCCACTGAAGCCAGTAGAGATATGGAGTACTCTCTTGTAAAAGATCCTACACTCCAGGCAATGTCATGTCACCAGGACAAAACCCATAATTTGCAGACCCATAATTTCCAGGGGTGAGCTGAGATTGTTTTATGCATCTGTCCAACTTTTCCAGAGTGTGAGACTTCTTAGAGAAATTATTGCTGGCTTGCCACTCTTGTAGATGATGACTCCAAAACAGTCAAGCTACCGAAGCGACAAGCAGCAGCTCTCCCTTGGGCTGGTAGGCATTTCATCCTTGCATCTATTGGGTGCAGATTAAACAGGTAAAGGTCAGACTCTCAGCTTTCCCCCAAGAAGAGTTATTCCACGTGCACGCTTTCTCTGACGATGCCAAAAGAACTCCCCCTGCTGGAGGAGCTGGTTCTTTGGAGTACTTTGTATTAAATGTGGTCTTGAGGAGTGAGAAAGATGGTTGTTTTGGCTAATGAACTGATACCAACCCGGGGAATTAAGTAAAATAAGTGACCAGACAAAAATATTCCAAAGAAATAAGAAAAATATAAACTGTAATGAGAGTTAAGATACACTTGATGCAAAATTTAAAATAATTATTATAAAGACCCATACTGAAGCAAATATTGCAAGAACAAAATGAAAATCTTGACAAAGATATAGAACATATTAAAAATGCAAAACAAACCATGAGCATGCAAAACGTTATAACTAAACTAAAAGACTCACAACTGTGATTTAGTAGCAGATTACATTGATCAAGAAACTTAGTCAAAGAAATAACATTTGGAAAAGTCCAAACCTGGGGTCATAAATAAACACCTAGACCCAAGCTGAAAAAAGTCATCAAATAAAATACTCAAGTTCGCACATTGTAATTGAACTACAAGAAATGAGAAAAAAATTTAAAGCAACAAGATAAAAGTGACTTCTCACATATAAAAGGATTTCTGCAACACTATCAGCAAATTTTTTGAAATTTTGCAGCCAGATGCTAATTAAATTTGGCTGTGGAGATAGCTCAGTGGTCTAAGCATCTGCCTGGCAAATATAAGGATACAAATTTGATCTCCCCTACTACATGGTATGCTGGCCTTGGAACTATGGACACACCATGCTTGCTACCAAAACCTAGCAATGGAGCACACACCTGTAATCCCATTGCTGGGGAAAATAAAACAGAAGGATCACTACAAGTTTTAGCTGTGTAACAAGGTCCTGTACCAAATAAATAAAACATATTT
>PVJA010012186.1:13838-52760 GCA_004027025.1 Myocastor coypus
AAAAAAAAAAAAAAAAAAAAAAAAAAAAAAAAAAAAAAAAAAAAAAAAAAAAAAAAAAAAGCTAAGGGACTCATACTTCCTGATTCCAAAGCAAATAACAAAACTAAAATAATCAAAATAGTATAGTAGTGGCATAAAGACAGTGATATAAACCTATGGAACAGAAAGGAAATCTCAGGGAAGAACCCATATATAATCAGTATTGATCTGAGCATGCAACATGATGAAAGAGAAGTCTCTTCAATGAATGTGATTTCCACATGAAAAAGAGTGAAATAGGACCCTTATCCCATTTATAAAAGTCAGTCCTAAAGAAGTTACATACTTAGACATAAAACCTAAAAGCATAAAAGTCCCAGCAGAATGCATATGGAAATTTTCTGGACATGGCAAAAGTTTCCTGTAAAATAATGTTAAAAACTACAAGCAACACAAACAGAAATAAAAGATTACATTTAAGTAAAAAACTTTGATCCTCTGCACCACCAGCCACTGGAACCTGATCCCCGCCAGCTGGCTCTCACTGACTTGGCCTGTACACAGGACCTGTCCGCTGGTGGGCTCCCACCTCGCAAACAGCCACTGGAACCCTTCTCCTGGCCACCCACGCCTACTGACCTGGGACTGCCCTAGGTAGGACCTGTTCACCGGCAAGCGTCCTCTGCACCACCAGCCACAGGAATCCTGCCCCTACCCACTTATGCTGACCAACCTGGGCCTGCGCACAGGAAGGACCTTTCCTCCTATGTGGGCCATGCGCAAACAGCCACCAAACCAGAACCCTGACTACACACGCTGAGAATCTTGGCCTGCAACCAGTTGCAGCAGGAAGAAGCTAAGCACAGCAGCCAGGCCCACACAGGCACATCTGAAAGGGTTCAAGCCTGGATGATCCAGGCCCAAATTTCAAGAGGAGCTAACAGTACAACTTCACCAACTTGCAGAGTTGATACAAAATGACAAAGAGAGGGAGCAAAATGCAATCTCAGGTCCTGAGTCCACACAGATCAAATACAGGAGACAATACCATTGAAGAAAACAGCAATCAGGCAGCTGAAATTTCTGAATCATTAGCATCTGAAGTAGACAGACAAGTGCAGAAATGTATAGGGGAACTCAGATCAAAGAAAACATCTGAGGTAAAAAATCAAATGCATGAATTAATAGATTCTGAAGTGGAAAAACTACTGCAGAAACATATACAAGAAGTCAGACCAGAAATGACTTCTGAAGTTAAAAATATACACTTCTAATTTAATAGCATCTAAAGTAGGGGCACAACTGCAGAAAGGTAGAGAGGGGATTAGAACAGAAGTAATCTCTGAAGTAGAGAAAGAAAGGATAACTATAATGAAAAACTAAAATGCTACTAAGAAGACATTGATAAAAATTAGAGGAGACTAGAAAAACCATGAATTCCCTGATTGAGCAATATAGGAAAGAAAGAGATTGCATGAAATAGTTTCAAAGAGATATACAATAAAATAAAATCTCAACCACAAGCTGGAAAAACTGGGTTTTTTTTTGTTTTTTGTTTTATGGTTGTTTTGTTTTGTTTTTGGTGGTACTGGGGATCAAACTCAGGACCTTGTGCTTGCTAGGCAAGCACTTATTCCACTGAGCTATCTCCCCAGCCCTTGAGCTGGAAAAACTGTATGAACAAAAGTGAGGATAGAGTTTCAGATCTTAAAGACACAATGGCAGCTAGTGAAAGGTAAGAGAGGACCTCTTAAAAACAACTAGGATGCCGGAAAAAATAATTCAACATCTGCAACAGAAAGGAGAGCTCAGGGAGACACCACATATACACAGTATTGTCCTCAGAATGCAATGGTATTTATGAATGGCTGAGAAAAGGCAAAAGTGGCAAATTACTAACCAATGATCATAAAGATTCAATCAAGCAAAAGGAATAAGTTGGAAAGAGCTACAGTACATTGTTCCTCTAGGCAGTAATAGCATATTAAATAGTTAAAATGTTAATGAGATGGATTCCATGCTTAAGTTTTACTATAATGAGAAAAATACTTGTAAAATGTATGGGTAAGAAAACACTCAAATTTCATGCAATACTTCATAGTCATAGAGCAAAACCATAACTTGATATAGATGTGATACTCAGTAAATTCTTAGGAAAATGTATTAATTGATTTGCTTAAATAATGGTGATTACAAAAGACACTAAAAGTATCCAGATGGGTCAAATTTGAAGTAAAAAATATTACATTTTAATAAAGCTATTTAAAAGTCAGTGCACCAAGAGTCTACTGGTTTGCTTTTGAAAACTTGTCTTACTTTCTCATGCTCTGTGATAGCCTTGGCGGGCACCTGAAATAATCCAGTGGCTGAGACACGGGTTAGGCATAAAAGACATTTTAGTATACTCTTTTTTTCTCTAAATAGTTTTAATTCTTCATGACTTAAACACTTGTGATTGGATTTTATTATTCTCTTCTGTCCACACGCGCATGCGCACACACACACACACACACACACACATAGAGATTTAAGAACCATCTCTATAAGCAGCATAAAAAATTTTTTAAGTTCAAATACATTGGGGAACAGAAGATTTAAAGGACCTCATCCCACAAGAAAGTTCTTTTATTCCATCATTATCTGACACATGATCGTTCTATGTTAATATTACTTCTATTCCTCTTCTTCATTGTCCTTTTCTTTGTTTTCTGTAGTCACTCTACCATTATGATTACTGATACTCAAGGATATTTCTGAATGATGCAGTAAACAAGCATCAGTTTTCATCTATAAATAAAAACTCAACTAGAATAGAGTGGCTGTCTTGGAAGCACATGACCTTTCTCTGCTGTTTTGAAGCTATTTTTCTGTTAGCAAACCGATGATAAGACTTTTCTATAATTTTTAACCTCAAAAAATAAAAGCTAACACAGAGACCTAGGCAACTATTCATCACTTCCTTGTACCAAATATTGTATAACAGCTTCTAAACTTGATAAACCGTCATGTGTCATTTTTTCTTTGAGTGTCTTTACCCATAAAAACTTTTCATGAATAAAGCTCACAACCCATCCTTTCTGCAGAATAATTCAATGCTTATGGCAGAAATAGAAACAAATGGTCTGAGGTGCTGGGGAGGTAGCTCCGTGGCACAAGTGCCTGCCTGGCAAGTGCAAGGTCGTGAGTTTGAACTCCGGTCCTGCAAAAAAATAAAGAAAGAAAAAAGAAAGAAACAAATGGCCTGTCCTGGATAAAATTTAGTGACCTATTAGTACTTTCCAATCAATATTGACATTTATACAAGTACTATGTCTTTACATGCTAATTTCAGTGTAATCAATAACCATTGTAAAAAGAAATGAAAATATAAATAAGCAAAAAATAAAAATTACTAGTACTCTTTAGCCATGAAGAAAAATGTTTTCATATAGCCCTTTTGATATACATCTTATATATCTGATTCCATACCTCTAGTATCTTTTTTTTAATTTTTACTGAATATTACTTCTTACACAATAAACAGGCATTCAATAACTATCAGGTATCAGGTCTTATGTTGGGAAATTAAAATAAACAAGAATGAAATGGTTCTGTTTTATTAGCCCTTTCTGGTAAGAGAAAAAGCAAAATAGACAATGTAACATAGAAAATGTAATGTGACGTGAAAATTTTATGAAGAAAAAGATTGACACGTAGAATTATGTGTAAAGTCCAACAGGCACTTAGTACATGAACGTTAGTAATCTTCATGAGGCAGCAGCAATCAGCTGAGAATTCAAAGATAGAAACTTACCTTAGGAGTATTGCTATATTGGCCAGGCCACTTAGCTCAGCGGGCTAAAGCACCTGCTTAGGCAGCTGCAGGGACCGGGATTTGGCCTCCAGTGTGCTGTGCCCGCCTCACCCCCAGAGGGCGCTGAGACAGCGACTGAGACTGGGTATAGTGGCGCGTGCCTCTAATCCTAGCATTTGAGAGACTGAAAACAGGAGGTTCACTATGAGTCTGATCTGTGTAGTGGGTCCCTGTAGACCCTGAATTAAATACATAAAATATATAGAACATTCCCAGACAAAGGAAACCTGCAAGTTCAGAGCTTCTGCAATGGTTACTTTCAACATCAAGTCAAGTAAGTTCAAGTCACTCATTCAAATACAGACCTGAGTGTTACAGTAAAAATATTTGATAAATATGATTAATTTTCACAATCAGTTAACTACAATAATATTATCCTGTGTTGTCTTGGTAACCCTGACTCAATCAAATAATTCAATCATTTAAAAGGTCTTAACAGCAGAGACAAACTTTTCCAAAAAAAAGAATTTCTCCCTGTGACCTGTAGCCTCCGCTATAGGAGAGCTCCAGCCTACCCTTCTTTATAGCCTACAGCAAAGGTTGTGAACTTGCCAAAGCAGCCTCAGAATATCAGCAGCTAACTCCACACAATAAGTCTAATAATATAAACAGCTACTTGGCTCTGTATCCCAGAGTGAATGCTGACTGACGCAGTTCCCTGAGACATAAAATAATAAAAATAGGAATAACAACTAGAACATAAGAACAGCTGTACTTATGTGCCTCAAGTGCTGGTCTAAGCACTCATGTATACCATTATTATTTCCACCTTATTGATGGGAAAACAAGAGGCCAAGGCACAGTCAACTGATGCCTTAGGCCAAACACAACAGAGCTACAATGAAATCAAAGCATTCTGGGAGCAGCTAGCTGTACACATGATAAGGAACAACATTGCAAAAGTCCAGTGAGAAAGAGACAGATGAGGGGAAAAAAATGACAAAAATTTAGCCAGTAACAAATCATGTAAAACCTACCACGCAACAGGAAAAAGGTTGAAAATTGTCAGACGAGTAAAAAGGATCACTGACATTTATTATAAGGGACAACTTAGAGCAAGATATTATTTTAATGGAAGGCACATTGGTTGTTGAAGGAAAGATAAGTCGACTACAGAAGAGACAGTCTGAAAGTTCTTACTCCAGCCCAATAGGAAGTTGTTGCTGCTAAACTGATAACAGAAAATGTAGAGGAAAATTATAGATGTAAGATTTTCCCATGCAGTGTGGTTGACAGAACATAGATGTGCTAAGCAAAGAGAAGACAGACATGAAGAAGATTCCTTCAATGACTGGCTGAAAAATGATACCTTGTATGAGATGAGAAATATATTTAGCATTGAACACATTAAATCTGAGAGATCTCTAGGATATACAAGTTAAAATTTACAAGTTAATATATATGTTAGAGATGAGTCAGAGAAAATAGTCTCAAAAAGTTATAAGGAGTAGCCAGTGATAGAAAAGAAGCAAGGAGATTAAATACTGTGTAAGGAAGATTTACAAGAGACACTGATAAAAAGCCATCTGTAGCAAACTACCAGCCAACCTCATAATAAATGAGCAAACACTGAAAGTTTCTATGATAAAAATCAAGAACAAATAGCTTCCAACATTACCAGTTCTGCCAGTAACACACTGTGATTATGGAATATTGGACTATGTGTACAACTACTTTCTCTTAGTTCAATGAGAAGAAAATTTTTGTACCAACAATGACTAGAAAAATTATCATGTCCACATCCTGTGCTCTGTATAAGTACTATGAGGACAGCAATATGTATTGTATGAATTATTGGTAATGTACTACTAACATGTTTTGAAACTGTCACATTGTTATTTCTTGTTAGAAGTAATAAAAAAAAAAGAAATAATCAAGAACAAGACAAGGATATACACTTGCACCACTCTTTTTCAGTATAGTTTTGGAAACATTAGCCAGAGGAATTAGGCGACACAGGAAAATAAAAGGAATAGGAATAGCAAAGGAAGAAGTTAAACCATCATTATTTATAGAGGATATGATACTGTACATAGAAGATCTCAAAAACTCCACCAAAGGATGTCCCTATTTAATAACCACTTTCAGCAGTGTATCTGAATACAAAGTCACCATTCAAAAATCAATAGCATTCCTGTACACAAACACCAAACTCACTGAAAAAGAAATTAGGTAAGCCATACCCCTCATAATAGCAACAAAAAAAATGAAACAAGAATCATTCTAACAAAGAAAGTAAAACAGCAATGTACTGAAGATCATAGTACACTGACAAAAGAGATCAGGGAAAATACCATGAAATTCTTGCTCCTGGGTAGGAAAAACCAACATCATGAGAAATGACCATATTTCTGATCTGTTATGCAGATTTTAATGCAACACCTATCAACCTAACATCGGCATACCTCAGAGATCTATAGAAAGTGCTCCTAAAATTCACTCAGAAACAGAAGAGACCTAGAATAGCAAAGGCAATGCTGGGGAGAAAAGGAAAAGCAGAAGACACAACTGTCCCTGACTTGAAATTATACTACAAAGGTGTTATAATAAAATTAGCATAGCACTGGCCAAAAACAAATCCAAGGATCAACAGAACAGAAAAGATACAGGCACAACTACAAAACCCCTCAGTGATCTTATGTGTGACAAAGGGGTCAAAGATGTTTGCTGGAAGAAAGAAAACCTCTTTGACAAATGGCGCTAGAAAAACTGGCTTTCCACTTGCTGAAGACTAAAACTAGACCTATGTCTATCGTCATACACTAAACTAAAGTCAAAAATCTATTAAAGATACAAATATTAAAAACAGAAATACTAAATCTACTGGAAATAAAAATAGGTAGAAATCTTGAAGACATAGTGGTAAG
This sequence comes from Myocastor coypus, assembly GCA_004027025.1. NCBI lineage: Eukaryota > Metazoa > Chordata > Mammalia > Rodentia > Myocastoridae > Myocastor > Myocastor coypus. Next base: position 20,538 of record PVJA010012186.1, read on the forward strand.
CAGAGAGTTCATAAACAGAAACTACACAGGAAATATTTCAAAGAATCAACAACTGGGATCTCAACTTATGACAAAATTTTTGCACATCCAAAGAAATCAACCAAACGAGCAAAAAGAAAATTCAGAGTAGAAAAGGTTTCATTCAACTGTCCCTCAGACAAAAGACATCTATCCATTATATATAAAATACATAAAAAATGAGGTCCCAAAACTCAAAGATCCAATCCAAAGGGTGAATGAACACTTGTCAAATGAAAAAATACAAATGGCAATTAAGTATATGAAAAAATCTTCAGCATCATTGGTCATTAGAGAAATGTAAATTAGAAACCCTGAGATTTCATCCTACTCTGGAAAGAAAGGCTGCGTGAATAAGGAAGCCAACAACAAATGCCAGTGGGGCTTTGAGGAAAGAGGAATGCTTATCCACTGTTGGTGGGAGTGTAGACTAGCACCACCCTTGTGCACAAAAAGTGCAGAGATTCCTCAAATACCTAGAATTAGAGGGCCCATTCAACATAGCTATTCCCCTTCTTAGTATTTTTCCAGAATTCAAAAATGCAATACCTGGGAGCACATGAATATAGCAGCACAGTTTGTAACAACTAAATCTTTGAAACAACTCAAATGCCCACCAACTCAGGAATAGATAAAAATGTGTTGTATTTTTACACAATTGAATACAACTCAGTCATAAAGAAAGATAAACCCGTGGCTTTTTTAGGTAAGTGGATACAACTAGAAAACATACTCATAAATAAATATAAATCAGATGCACATGTATAAATGTTGCATTGTCTCTCTAGTGTAAGAAACTAAAACAGAAAAATAAATGAAAGACACAGTAGATATTGTGAAAGAGAAAGGAACTTCTCAAAAGGAACGAACAAGGAATGGGATGGAGGAAAGAATACGCACATACAAAATAGCTAAGACGATTGTATTACTAATTTCTTCCTTGAAAAGATCAGTTAATGCTTATATTGTTTCATTGATTTTATATGCTTTCACAGTTCTGAATTTTTGCAAAAGGAACAATACACTATAGGACACATTTTGTAAGATTATTTTACAACAAATCACCCAAAGAATCATACAACAAGAGGGCAGGAAATCTGTTCACACACTAAAGACCAAAGAATCCAGCATTAAACTATTCTGGATCAAATATCCTGGTTTCAAATTTGCCTGGATCCTACTATCCTGCATGAGTCCACATGAAAACCTAAATCTTGCACCAGTCCAGCTATATGTCTATAGCCCATGACAATGTCTCACACAGGCTCACTTTCACAGATCTGCTCTAGGAGATCCTAAACATTGATGGCGGATGCTAGGAAGTCTGTGCCAGCAGCATAAAGGATCTGTGCTAACAGGCTAAGGGATCTGACCTGGAGCCTGGAAATAACACTCAAAGTAAGAGTCAGAGCTTCCCTGAAAGTACCACAGCCACAGTGAGGTCTCAAGCTCCTCTGACAAGGAGGAAAGCTGAGTTCCCATCAGAAAAGCCAAGACAACAAACCACAGAGGATGGTGCTGTGTAGGATCTTCCCCTCTGGAGCCAAGAAGCAATGTTCAAGATGGAGACCAGAGCTCCCAAACAATAAATCATAACCATTCCCAGAGCCTGCAAGGTCCAAGCTCTCTCTCGGGCAAGAACAGCCAAATTCACCTGGTGAGCCACATGCAAGGTGCCCCAGCAGAATAGACCAAGAGAACCAGCAGCTTACCCAAAGAGCTTCCCTAAAAGACTCTCCTAGCTCTTCTCCAGTCTCTTATGCTGCTGGCAGCAATCCTCAGGTGGGCCTCGCACATCCAGCATCACGCTAGTGAAGTTCGGCATGGTGTAACAAGCTGACCGCCAGTAGGCAATTCACCACACATGCTTATATCTGGCAACCTGAGCAACTACTTTGAAGATAACAATAAGAAATAGAATAGTCATTATTAATTTCCTACCATCTTGTTTTGAAATTCTGTGATATTTTCACTATTACGTTCTCTTAAAAGAAATTAAAATAATAAAAACGATGCAAGAAGTATAAATAAGTCATGTGAAATTCATTGAAGAGTTACATAGAAAAAAGTAATGTATCCCCATGTCCTGGAGGAATAAACAGACAGCACTGATATTCTCAGCATGAGTGGATCAGTGATGTGATAATGGAAAGGAGCCAGGTCATAGTGAGCTAAAATGTGGGTAGAAAATGAGAACAAGATTGCAGAATACACCATCTGTGCAGTTGTTCACTGGCTATAAAGAAGCAGGGAAAGTGCTAGGCAGATAGCTCAGTGGATTAAGGCACCTGCTTAGGCAGACACAGAGACTAGGGTTTCATCAGAAGGCCAGTTGTGCAGGCCCCATCACTGGCATGTGATGAGACAGCGATTTGAGTCTGGATATGGTGGCATGCATCTGTAATCCCAAGTGCTTGGGAGGTTGAAAGCAGGATAATCATTAGAAGCCCAATCTGTGTAGTGAGACCCTATAGACCTTGTAGAAAATACACAAAATAAGAAGCAGCAGGGAAATGGGTACAATGAAGGACCTGTGAAAGGAGAGAATGTTTATCATAAGTGAAGAAAATTCTGAAACATGATCTAATGACAGCATGATCAAGGGCAAAAGGAAAAGTCCAACCAGCCTTGAGAAAAAGAACAAATGTGAAAATCTTATGCATTCAAACAAGGAAAATATATCTCATAGTATAATAGGATAAAATAAAAAGAATAGTCAGAAGCCATATTAATGAAAAAATGAATTTTCGTATCTGATTACTTGTTTCTATAATTGAGAATACAGCAAGATCATCTGGAGCTAACGTGAGGCAGGGCTGTGATACATTTGAGGACAGAGAGCATGTGAAATGTTTAATCTGAGTTCCGGAAAGCCAGACCACTGGAGAAACCTGCAGCATGACGTTGTGCTCCCCTGCGCTTTACAGGCCAGATTTTCTAGCAGTTGAAAAAAGGCTATAAAGACAGATAAACAAGATTTCTATTCTCCCCCAACATGCTTCACAAAAATGGACAGAGCAACTTGTGTAGTACAACAAAAATAATGAACAATGAAAGATATTCCATCTTTAAAAAAATATATATATGAAAATATATATAAAAAATATATGAAAATATATATTACCCTAAATGTTAAAAAAAAAAAAGGAAATTGACTAGGGCTGGAGAGATAACTCAGCACGCTAAGCAGCTGCCTGGCAAGTGCAAGGCCCCCAACTTGACCCCCATTCCGCATGCTATGCCAACTCTGAAACCAGGCATGGTGGTCAACACCTGTAGTCCCAGAGCTGGGAAGGCTGAGACAGAAGGATCACTATGAGTTCAAACTGTGTAATGAGACCCTACATCAAAAGAATACAATTTTTTTTAAAAAATATTAAAAATGAATGACTAGACAAAAAATCTCCAGTAGCAGTAGGGCCAGGTGGTAACAGCAAGTGTGCAGGGAAAAGAACAAAATAGGTAACGCAAGGAATGTGAGTTTCAAGGTAGGTGAAGTTTCTGCTAAAGCAAGAATTGGTGAGCAGCTTATTTAGAGAAGAGATGGGTGCACAGCAGAGTCTGCTGTGAGCGAACAGGAAAGGCAGAGGCACCAGTAAGAAGCAGGCGACCGTTAGACTATTAGAGGGTACTGGTGCCGCGGGTCCCCTTTTCACATCTTTGACTTTTGGTTCCCACAATTCTCATTCTTTCCATTCAACATAAAGGCACTACGAGTTTTTGGAGTCAAGCTACGCTTCTTCCTTTCCTTCCCCTCCTCCTTCTCCCGCTCCCCCTTTTTGGTGCCAGGAATCAAACCAAGGACTAGTGCTTGCCAGGCAGGTGTGGTGTCCTCGAGCTATAGACTCAGCCTCTAACCACTTTCAGAACAGATTCGTTAGACTCGCCCTAAGTAACACCAGCTGCCTCTTGTTTTGCTGCGGCTGGCTTATTTAATTTAGAGCAGTGTGCTCCAGGTCTAGCCTTGTTGCCCCACAGGACAGGATGTCAACTTGATGTATGTTGGGAAAGCATTCCACTGTGAAAATGCGCTGCCTATCCTCAGCCATCCTTCACTTTATGGACGTTTTGGTTGTTTGTGTTTCTAGGATATTATGAACAGTGCTACAATAAGCATAGTGAGACAGATGTCTCCTTGATGTACTGATTATATTTCCTTTGGGCGTGCACTTAACTGAAATTCGTAGGCCATATAATGGTTTTAATTTTAACTTTTTGAGGAAAATCTATGGTGCTTTCCATAAGAGTTGTGCTAATGTACACTGCATACGTGTTCTCATTTCTTCACATCCTCACCAGCTGTCTGGGTTACTTTCTGTGTGTTGTTGGGACAAAATACTGAGCATCAAAAACTAAGGAAGGAAGGACTTATTCAGCTCACGGTTAGTGGAGGTTTTAGTCCATTCTGGCCTGGCTATAGGACAAGTAGCACAAGGCAGAAGTTAGCAGTTCATGGAGGCGGAAAACAGCCGAGAGCAGAGGGAGGAGTAGCAGCTGTAGCGTCTATCAAGCCTCTCTCCCTCCCTTCCACATACACGGTGAAGACCAGAGCTCTTCTAAGGAAGTAGCAGCAGCTATGAAGAACAAGCTTCTCTGAGGAAGTGGCATGCAGAATCCTTCCTCAACCCCTTATATCCTCCAGGGGCTGAGTGACACTAGGATGGGCCCGCCATGCCCTAGGCAGGGTCCCCATGCCCCAGGACATGGAATTGCCAAGCCATCCAGCCGAGTTGACACAATATATCCACCACTGCACCAGCACTTATGCAGTTATGATCTTTCATAGCAGCCCCTCTCCCTGGTTGAGATATATTTCCTTGTGGTTTTTGATTGATATTTCCCTGCTGAGCTTCTTTCATGTCTTCATGTTTGACCATCATTGAGAAAGGTCTAGTTAGGTCTATTGCTCATTTTAAAATGAGTTATTTTTATTGGTATTGAGTTTTAGATTCATCATGTCTTTTGGATCTTGAACTTTTGCTGGATGCATAGTTCACTAATATTTTCTCCCTCCGCAATCTGATAAATGTTCCCTTTGCCTTGCAGAAGCATTTTGGTTTGGGATGACACCAGTCTGCTGTATTTGTTTCTTTGCTATGTTTTGCCAATTTTTTTTTCTCAAAAAAACATTTCCCATTCTAATTCCCCTATGTTTCTACTAGTAGTTTAACACTTTTTGGTCCTACATTTAAAGTACTGATACATTTCAAGTTTACTTTTGTAAGGGATGAAACATAAGAGTCTATTTCTAGCTTCTACAAGTTGATACTAAATTTTCCCAGCATCTTTTTTTGAAGACTGTCCTTTCTGCAATGCATATTAAAGAATGTTGCCTATAGGTGCATGCATTTACTTTAGGCTCTCTTTTTTTCCATTGCTGTATTGTACTTATGACAGAGTAGTGTTGTATTGGTTAGTACAGTTTTGTAGTACATTTTAAAGTCAGTGCACCCCTCCTGGTTTGGTTTTTTGATTGTTTGTTTGTTTTTTGTTTTGTTTTGTTTTGCTCAAAATTATTTCAGTTGTTTGGATTTACTTTTTGAGAGTTTCCATATAAATTTTAGATTTCTTATAGTTCTATAAGAGTACCATTGATATTTTGATAGGGGTTGTAGTCAATCTGTATGTTGCTTTGGGTAGTGTGGAAACCTAAATAATATGGAGCCTTCCAATTCATGGGCACAGAATGTCTTTCCAATTTTAATGTCTCTTCAATTTATTTCATCAATGTGTCACAAATCTCACTACAAACGTTTTATATCACTTTGGTTGAATATTATACCAGGTATTTTATTTTATTTATTTAGTTAGTTATTTTATATAAGATTTATTTCTTGATTTTTATTTCAGAAAATATACTATTAGCATGTAGTGATTCTAGTAATTTTTGTTACGTTGATTTTTTACTATGAAATTCAACAAATTTAGTCATTAGTACTAGTAAGCTTTTTGGTGCAGAATATATAAATGTGTATTTTTCACTTTCATTTACAAACAGTAACAACTTGATTTCTTTGCCAGTTTGTACACACGTTATATTTTTGTCATGCTTGACTACCGTTTCCAGAAATGTTTTGAATGAAAGAGTGGAGAATGGACATCTGTTTCTTGTTCCAGATATTAGAAAGCAGTCAGCTCTTCTTCATTCAGTATAGTTAGATATTGGCTTCTAACTAGTCTTTGTTATATTAAGGTACAAACATGAATTTTTTAATCCCCTATCACTGAGCAAATTGTCCTCATGAGCAGTAGTAAAACCTCACAAAAGTGGTTAAAATTAAGTCCATAAAACCATCTAAAGGCAATCACTTACATATGTATTTTACCATTTTCTGAGAATTCCTAAAAGAGAAATATTTTAAACAACATGCATGTGTTTATGTAAGGGTTTTTAAATATTTCTAAATGGCTCTTTAAAAAATGAACAGTCGACTTTAGAGTGTAAAAATAAGAAGACACATTAATTAATTAAATAGGTTTATTTGTGCTTTTTTTACTCATTACTTCTGATTTTTTCAATTTTAATACTCATGTAATTAAGAGAACTGAAAGTTTAATACTTTCAAATAAGCAATATGATATTATTGACTATATTTTTGTCTTCACTGCTGTTATGGTTTATGTCTAGTTGTCCCCCCAAAGCCTCATGTAGTCATTGGGTGGGCACTTCTAGAGTTGGAGACTTGATCAATGATTCCTGGGATTATGGGTTTTAGTACTGATGGGATTATGGGTCGAAGTACTTCTGGGATTATGGGTGTAGCCTAAGGAGGGGGCTAAGGCGAAGAGCCTGAATGTAATATAAAGAGAGACAGAGAGACAGACTAGGGCTGTTGCTGTTGCTCTGCTGCCGTGTTTGGTTGGCTACCTCTGCCGCCATTTTGTTGCTGTTCTGCCGCCATGAACTGGATGCTCTCCGCTCTGCTCGACTCAGCCTTGGGCCAGCCGAATATGGACTGAAACCTCCACAAACTGTGAGCTAAATAAACCTTTCCTTCCTTCATTTTGAGTGTCGGGTATTTGTCCCAGCAACGAGTAAAAAGTAACTAAGACAATTGCCATTGTAATTTTTAGCATCTTTTCAAGTTTAATATACTATAGTCATGCTTTCTATTTTAGTTGGTTTTCACAGATAGTGATTTATCTATTTTGGTTTCTCATCCCTTAAAACACTATTTCTCTATGTTTATAGGTGTTATAATTTCATTTTATACTTCATTGGCCTTTTATCTTTTTTATGTACCCTTTCTTCCTATTTCATTAGGTTTATTTTTGTTAATATGGAGTTTTCATGAATATTTTTTCTAAGTAATATATGATAATAGTTTCGGTTGTCTCTTTTCTGATAAGTCAAATGTAAAAAGGTTTAAAAAAAAAAAAGTATAGCCCTTTTATCCATTTTTTACTATTTTCTATTTTCAGATCAGATCATTTTAGTCAAAGAATTTCTATTCTGGTAATTCAATGTTGCTACTCTAAGGATTTCAGCATACCCTAATTTATGATTAGTTTTATAAATGTTACATATAAGTTATGTAAACACTATTTTGAGAATATGCATTATAATTTTTGTTTGTTTGTTTTATGTTTTATGTTTTTGTTTTGAGATAATGTCTCCCTAAGCAGTCCAGCCCTGAGCTCACTCTGTAGCCCAGGCTATTCTCAAATTTACAATAATTCTCCTACCTCAGCTTCCCAAGTGCTGGTACTACAGGCATGCACCACGGCACTTGGCCACATTTTATATCATTAAATTGAATTGAATTACATTATTCAATTTTTTATTTTTGTTTTGAGCACTTAATTTGTCAGAAGTGGATAGAAGTTATATTACAATTTCCTTTTTTTTTTTTTTTTTTTTTTTTTTTTTTTTTTTTTTTTTTTTTTTGTCTTTTTGAGACAGGGTCCCGTTATGCAGTTCAGGCTGGCCTTGAGCTCACTTTTGTAGCTCAGGCTGGTCTCGAACTCACACCGATCCTCCTGCCTCAGCTTCCCAAGTGCTGGAATTACAGGCGTGCACCACCACGCCGGGCTTCTTTTTTTTGTTTTTTTGTTTTTTGTCTTTTTGAGACAGGGTCTCACTATGCAGTTCAGGCTGGCCTTGAGCTCACTTTTGTAGCTCAGGCTGGTATCGAACTTGCACAGCTCCTCCTGCCTCAGCCTCCTGAGTGCTGGGATTACAGGTGTGTGCCACCATGCCCAGCCTAATGTGTTGATTCTATCTAAAGACATATTGGTATATTTAATAGAGACTGTAACATTTGTCAGCATATTTAATTAATAGAGCAGTCTTTGCCTACATCCTACTGTCTCTGTTATTAATTTTTCTGATGTTTCTTTGTCTGATAGATCTTTACCCATTTTTAACCTTGCTCAATTTGTTCAGTTTCAGTGGTGTCTCTTACAATAAGAGATTGAATCTGAATATCTTAACTGCCCCATATAGTTCCAATCTACTCATATCTGTTTAAAAAAACATGGTCAGAGTTTTCACTTGTTTTATGCAACCTGTTTCCTATTTAGTGTTTCGTATTTCCAATGCTTGTTTGCTTGCACTATGTTGTTTCATTGACTTGAAATGTATAATTCCTGTTATAATGCTGAAAGTTGAAACATCTTTATATTTTACTATCTATAAAGTTCACATATAATGCAAGTGTTTGTATTTATTGAATCAAAAATGAATATTAAACTGATTAAATGATTATAAGAAGCCAAATGTGTACATAAGAAAAATAGAAATGGTTCATACTTCTATAAATGTTCATTATAGAAGTAATGTATTAAGATACTAATTATAATTTTATCTTACTAAATACAGAATTATAAAACTGTAGTCTTAGAATTTTAGTAGGATGAGCTGGGGAGAGAATGCAGTAGAATAAGTGCTTGCCTGGCAAGCTCAAGGTCCTGAGTTGAGTCCCCAATACTGGAAAAAAATAAATAAAGAATTTTAGTAGGATGAGGGAGATAGTTTTCAAGTTTGAGTACAGTCTGGACAACTTAGTAACTTATTAAATTAGAACAACTTTAAAACAATTGGGAATGCAACTCAATGTGTAAGCCCTGAATGAGTGTAACCTAAGATGTCTTAAGTATAAGATATAAGAACACAGGCACTCTCTTACAGGTAGTAAGATTTTGGATTCCTATGAACAACTTACAGTTTACCATAAATAAAGTCTTTACAAGGATGCCAAAACATTTAAATATAATTACTTAGTGATCATTCACCAAATGTTACATGTTGAATAAACTGAGCCAATGGAGTCAATAAAGATAAATTACAATAGGACAAAAGGAGCAAGGCCCATTTTTCATAACTTCTGTGGACTCTTTCAGTGTTAATCTCATGAAAAGCAAAGGATCATGGCAGCTAATGCAACACATTTTTCTACAACAAAGATCATTATTGGGGCAATTAGAGAATCTCTGTAAGATGTATAAGTTAGATGAATAGGATTGCATCAGTATTCATCTAACTTCCCATGACTGAGCCATGTGTACATAAGAGAATGGTTTATATCTGTAACAAAAAAAAAAAAAAAAAAAAAAAAAAAAAAAAAAAAAAAAAAAAAAAAAAAAAAAAAAAAAAAAAAAAAAAAAAAAAAAAAAAAAGACACTTGAGGATTTGGGGCAAAGGATATCTACATGCCTATTTGTGCTTTAAGACTTTCAGAAAAAGTATAAAGAGAAAAATAGACAAAAAAGCAAATGTAGTTAAATTTAACATTTAAAGAAAGCAATGAAGGAGCAGCTAACACTGAACAAAAAGTATGCTTAGAAACAAAAGAAAAGCGGAGTATGATGGGTTGACTCTCGAATTAGAAAAACAGTCCCCTGCCTGTAGGAATGAAACATCAAATGCAACAAATAACCCTTTACACTACAAAATAGCTCAGAGGCACATTTTCCCTTCAGACTACTAAAGTGTGTATGAGAGGATTTCACCAGGCATAAAGGAGTTTAACAACTTCAAAGAAAAAAAAATTGGCAAAATATAGTCGTTTGGGGGAAATAATTGTTAAAGAAGCATCAAGAATTTTCAGGAAAATGACAAAATTTTGAGTGAAAACTTCTTTTGATCTTAATTAAGCCAAAAGCAAATAAAGGCCTTGAGCTGTTAACATTCCCAGCCCTTGGCAAAAGTTTTGTTCTGCATTCTTGACACTTTTTTGTGAGCAGATACACATGAAAACTAGGATGAAACATGAAAGATGCAAGTATATTTAAGGAAAATCTTCAATTAATATACACACATTATTTCATCAAACAAATGTTTGTTCTGGGGGGAAAACTGGTTTTATCCAAAATTTTGTTCATAATCTGTACTTTATCCTAACAATTCAAATTCTAGTTCAAAGTGTACAAAATAAATTTAAGAATACTCAGAGAATATTATTTGTATTCGTGGAAAAAAATTAATTATATGAAAACTTAACAACAGAAATCATAGTAGATCTCTTCATTGAACTATCACACAACTATTAAAGGAATTTACACAAGAATACATTATCACAAGAAATGTTGTATCCTATTTGTGGTTTATTAAAAACTAAAATGTGTTCAGCTGGCTCAAAGGACCAAAGCCCCTGCTTCAGCAGAGCACACTGGCCAGGGGTTGATCCCTTCATGCTGTGCCAACCCTGCCCTCAGGGCATGTTGGGACTGTTAGTGAGACTGGGCATGGCGGCGCATGCCTGTAATCTCAGCACTTAGGAGGCTGAAAACAGGAGGATCACTACAAGTCTGATCTGTGTAGTCAGACCCTCTAGACCCTGTAGACCCTGTCCTAAATTCACTAAAAAAGAATAATAACCAAAATAAATAATAATAAATCACATTTATGATTTTTAAATAAAAATCAAATCAGAAACATATCTCTATAGTTTTATATATGACTGAATAATTGTTATTGTAATTTTATTTTCTTAGTGATTTTTCACTTTCTAGATTTTCCCATACCAGTAATCACATCATACATTTTAAAAAATAAACACCAGTTGAACACTACTTCAGAAAAATGAAGCAAAGAATTTACAGAGAATACTGATCACTGTTAGACTGTTTTAGTTATGGGGAGATGAGACAATGAGATACATCTGTTCTGTGGTTTCAAAATTCTCTTAGTTCCACATGTATTTCTTAATCTTCAAAACCACTATTGACACAGAGTAAGTATGTTTAATTTATATATCTGACATTTAAACACTGGGTCTCTGAGAAGTGCTGTGCTGGGCTCTGCCTGTTGTTCCTGAGCAGATAAATCATCAAATATATCTCAACACTCTGAGATCATTGTTTTCAGGAGCAAGTCTTCACATAACATTTGAAAAGAAAGAAAGCACAAATTAAATTTTACTATGATGCTCGTGTGACAACAATCTCAAAATGCATCTTAATTGAAGTAATTCCAGCTACACCATTAGATCCTGATGCTCAGAAAAGAAAACAATGTATTTATAATAAACAGACAAAGCGATAGATAGAGAGATAGAGAGATAGAGAGATAGATAGATAGATAGATAGATAGATAGATAGATAGATAGACAGACAGACAGATAATGATTTGCAAAAATTAGAACACAGGAAAGGGTAAAAGAGAAGAATGCTAGGGAGATAGCTCAGTACAATAAATGCCTGCCTGGCAAGGGCAGGGTCCTGAGTTCAATCCATAGTACCAGAAAAAAGAAAAAAGAGAGAAGGAGAAGAAGGCAGTCATGTGTGTTCCTTTAATTACCAAATTTTCCTTATGAAGTCCCTGCTTTCAAGTTTGTGTCAGATAGTTTTTCTTGTGATAAATCTAAGGCTTAGGACTAAGAATCAAACCTACCATGGATCAGAAGCCAAGGCCTATAATCTTCACAATTCCATGGCTGTATGAGCAGGTATCAATAATTGTGAGCCCATGGCCCCCAGATAGTTCTCTGTGAGTTACAAATACTTAATGCGTAACCAAATGCTCTAGGCACTATAATACCAGTAAATTTTCTCATTCACTTGAATTCCCCTGAATAGATAAACAAAGACTGGGACAAATTTGCTGACAATGCAAAACTTTGCATACTTCCTGTGCTTTTTATATTTTTATAATAGTCTTCACAATCATCAAAAATTATTTTGTTGATGACTAACAATGCAGTAAGAAGTGAACTACAGCAATTAGATGGAGACACACAGCACATTGCTCGATTGAATTATATGGTAATTTTATGTAAAGCTACTATCATACATCTAAATTATCTAAAGAATTCTATGTCACTCTCTGTCTTTTCACATTTATGAAAATCTCAACAATCACTATGTTAGCCCTATTGCCATAATATAGTCACAAACTATATCCTGCATATGTATGAGTGGATGATAGTTCTAAACTCTAACAGCTCTAAAGATCTATAAATCCAATAAAAACCTGAGTGTTCCTCTCTACAACTATTACATTTTTGCTTTCTGAAAGGTTTACCTCTCTTTCCTTTTGCAATAGCTACATAAGCATCAAGGAGAATTTTAAAAGATAAATAGAGAAAAAAATTCAGTGTAATCAAAAACCCAGCCACTAGGCAACACTGATTCACAGAATCCTCTCCTTTGCTCAGGCACTGGATATAAGAACAACAGCCCCCTTCATGAGCCTTTGGTCTCATAATCTTATTAGTGTCATCATAACTGATTTTTCCCACATGTGAAAGGAATTTCCTCATCCTAAGACAAGTCAAAAAAATTAATGATGGCTTTTGGTGCTCCTGGTAAAACCAGCCACTGCAATTTGACAGAAAATTACCTCAAAGTGAGATCTTCTGTCTTCTGTGGCCCTCTGAGCAGAAATCTGTTTACTACAGCTTTCACAATGTGCCACTTCCTCAGCTCGCACCAGAAGCGTGAAGAAGTCTGGAGACTTTCTTCCTGGGGAAATCTAGTAGAGAAAAACTGATCAAATCAAGGGCATGCTCATAGAAGAGGACAAAGTCTTGCCGCCCCCCCATCAGTTCTCCTCACGCATTTTCACGTCTCCAGAGACTATTAATCAGAGGCTAGCTTCTAGAAACATCCATGCTTCTGGGAACACTACAATTAAGTCCTTCTTCATTTTTTTCCATTTTCTTCTCTTCCTTCCACCTGAGTATCTATTCTAACCCATGGGACTGCATTTGTCAAAAGGACAGCAATAATATCGTTTAGAAAGTGAAAGTGTGATGTCTTTAAATAAATTAATTAGAGAAAGCTATTTCCATCTTTCTAGAAAAAAAAACTAAAATCCAATTACTATGGAATCACACATTGCATTTTCATGATAGGAATAAAATGTAAGTTTTATCTTCTACTGTGAAGATTTCTCCTCAGATGCATGAGAAAATAAGCATGCTAGCATGTGCCTTGCCATGGTAACTCTGCTTTCTCTCAAATTTCTGGGACAGGGGTGCTCTCTCCACTACTTTATTACTAGACCTACAGAAATGTCTGGAGAACAAAACAGAAGACACGTTTAGTAGCTGACAGACTGAGAAGTGTACAGTGCATTTGTTTCAAAGATTCATCTCTAGGAAAGCTATATCCAGTTAGGAGGAAAGGCCACTTAAGAAACTTGTAATGATAGGCGACACCAGCAATTACTTTTGACAGTTGGAAACCAATGCACCCAGCCTCCAACACCGCTCTTTCAAATCAACACTTGCTAAACTTCCCATAGCTGCTTGGAGGACAGAATAGACTTAATCACATCATATTTTACTGCTTGACCCACTGAGAAATAATGCACACTATAAAAATCACTGTTCTGCTTCAACTCAATCCTAAAGTACTAAAATATATCACTTTTTACAAATTCTTCAAAATCCTTGTTCCTAACATATAAAGCTGATGTCCTTGGCATTTTCTTTCATTTGTCTTCAACTTTCAAAACCACAATGATCTGTCCACAATTACGAAGTTTATTAATATACCTCAGTATTTGATTGAATAAAAAAAGATATTTTTATAATTTTTATCCTTAAAGATTTCCAGTTTCTGAGTTTTCTCCCCAGTACCTTTTAGTACAGTTAGGTTTCTACAGCTTCTTTGAATTAACCTTATTTAGGTTGCATCAGGTTTAACTGAAATACCAAAATTCATTTGTCAGGGAGAGCATAGATTAATTTCAATCTTCTGCATCTTATATGTCAATGTACCTCATTAATGTTATTACTACCAACTTGCAATAATCCCAATAATTGACGACACAAAATGCATGGAAATGGAAATCCTCATATAAATCTGAAGCTTTACATTACTTAACACATCTAATCTTCTAATCCAACAGAGAATCTGACAATTAACAAAACTGGCAGCTAAAATGTTCACTTCATCTCACTTCTGCCAAAAGACTAACTCACACGGCCCACGTTGAAATAGCAGTTTCCAGTTCAGTGTGGCATCTATGTGAACAGCATGAGACTCAAGAAATTCTGTCACCTGTCAGGAATTTTGAGAACCATAAGACTAAAAATAGCAGACAAAACAAGGGGATAAGGTGCTTCTCCAACGCTAACTTCAAGCAGTCACTAGGCGGTGTTTTTTCAGCCAGAGATCCTATGATGTTAATTAAGGGCCCCAATCTCAGCTCTGGGGGAAGAGTAAACTCTATCCATTACTGGAGTGATCGGGCCCGGCAGGATGGCTCAGTGATCTAAAGCCCCTGCTTGGGAAAGCCTGGGCGGCTTCAGGGACCGCGGTTCAATCCCCGGCACCACATGCTGCACCAGCCCTGCCCTCAGGGCGGGCTGAGCCGGCCATAAAAATGAGAGTATAAACAAACAAAGGTTCTGAAACAAAAAAATAAATAAATTTTAAAAATTAAAAACCATTACTGGAGGGATCAAGCATAGGGTAGGACATGAATAAACTGTCATAGAATCACAAAAGTTATGGTTAAGGATTAGACTAGGAAAGACTGTCCAAATTAGATACTAGAAAAACAAGCAACAGGGCTGGACCTACATAATGTAGAAATTCCATAGAATCTCTGCTACACTTTCCAGTCTTATTTTTAAAATTTTTATCAATACACGTTTCCAAGATGTAATGATTTCATTTCTTGTTGGGAATTTAGAGTTGTTATGTACATTCCTTCTCTTAATCCTTTTGACTTCTTCCCATGCCTTTTAAGTAGATGTTAAGTTGGGGTGGTCCATCCAGTCTTCTATTACTAATTTCACTCAGCCTCTTTTTTATGAGTAAGAAGGAAAGTGAGAATGTTCTAGTGCAAAACTTTCACTACCCTGGACTCTCCATGTGTATATGTAGGGCTCTATATGAACACACACGGTGAGGGCTGATGTCTCTTTGTATCTTCTGCTCTCCTTTTACCTGCTATACCATATTCATTTTGCCCGGAGATACATAGATACAGAATTTTCAAACCCCTTCTTTCTCCTTTCCTATTCTCTCTCTGCTTCCCCTGCCCCCTTCTCCTATTCCAAAAAGTCTTGCTTTACTTTGCTCTTTAATTTATTTATGACTGAGTTTCTCATGAGAGAAATCATACAATATTTAACTTTCTGTGCCTGACTTAATTCACTTAACACTGAAATTTTAGAATCCATCCATTTTCTTTCAAACGACTCAAATTCATTCTTCTATGGTTTAATAGAGACACTCACTACATTTTTAATTAAGTCTACTGTAATGAAGAATGATATCATCGTGAGAGCCTTTCTCTAATTGCATCTGCAAAGATCTTTTTACAAAAAAAAAGGTCAAACTGATAGTACTGGAAATTAAGACTTGAAAATATTTTGAGGGACACACAATTCAATCCACTGAGCATTTCAAAGGAGATAGTTAAAATGTACATTTTAAAAATAATATATGAAGATGAAAATGTGCCCCAAATAAAAGATTAAGTGCAATGAAATAAAAAGCTTAATTTGAAGCTTTTTCCAAGCAATGGAAATGAGCAATCACTTATTTCCATCAAGAAAAGAAAAAAATATATAATAGTAGAATTGTTGCAATATTTATACAGCTAATAATGTTTTCCTTTTTTTCTCCAAATAGAGCTCTAAGTAACAGTAATGACTATAAGCAGACAGAACAGTAAAAGTTATGTTGAATGCATAAAAAACAATAAATACATAAAATTAACTAAAAGGAATATGAAATTTAGTCGGTTAAGTGGCTGAAGAAGCTTATGTTAGTAGCCTGCAGCTCTATTGTTGCTGGTTTTTCGTAATTCATGTAGGAGACCCCAGCTGAAGCTGGAGAAGAAGCCAAAGGTGCTGCTCCTGCAGAAGAAAAGCAGGAGGCAGAGAAAACGCAAGGGACAATTTTGATACTCAGGCTGAAGTTCTAAAACATTGAGGGAGGAAAATATAATCCTGAGTACTTAAAACCTAAGTAAATGCCTGTACTCGGTGGCATTTCAAGGATCACACAAAGTAAATTCCGAATCATGAGTCTTATCTGTTTTAGGGAGTTTAAAGATACTCACGGTGTGACAAATATTCCTCTAGCTCTGAAGAGGGCAAGACACAGTGAGACTTGTGTTCAGAATATGGGAAAGCCTATGCACAGTTTGGAGTACAGATATATTTAGAGTTATTCATTAACCTTGAATAATGATGCCTAACCAGAGCAGCTGGACAGCTTCCAACATTTGCAATGAGAAATATAACCACCAAATGCCATATATTTTATAGAATTCCTTTTTGCTAGAAAGAAAACTTTTTCTTTCTTCATATTTGTCTTAAATCACACTTGTTCAATGTGAAACAAGTATTTTTCTATCAAAGAAAAAAATTTGCACTTTTTTTCTCTAGAACTGGGAATTAAACATAAGGCCCTCTACAATTACAAAGCATGAAACACAGAGCTAGATTGGTGAGATGAGCTGTAGGAGGCTTGGATCAATAGCCTCCAGCATTGCAAGTTTCCCTGGTGGCCCACTGCAATTGTGGAACATTGGACTGTGTATGCATCTGCTTCCTCTTAATTCAAAGAGAAGAATTTTTTTTTCTTTCTTTCCTTAGCAGCATCAATAGGAAGGTGGGTCATGCCCACACACTGTGCTCTGTATAACTATTGTGAGGACAATGTGCAGTGTGTCAACTGTTAAAAAAAATTAATGTTTATTGAAAGTGTTAATGTTTAATTGTTTGATCAATCTTATACACCAATATCTATTAATCTAAACTGATCCAATGATGAAAATATGTAATATTTTTCTGGTTTTAAAACTCTATACTATATGTAAAAATAATTAATTAATTAATTAATTAATTAAAAATAAAAATAAAAAACACGTAGGGCCTTCCTACTGAGCTACAGCCCTGGAACATTTTTTTTTTTTTTAATTTTGAGACAAAGTCTAATCAAGTCACTAAGTTACCTGGTTTTGAACTAGTGATCCTCCTGTCTCAGCCTCCCAGAGTGCTGAGATTGCAAATGTATACCAGCATACCTGGGCGCCTCTAAAAAAAACAAACAAAAAATAAATATTCTCCCAGGAGAATTTGTGCGGTACATTACTATTTAATTTAGATTTTAAAAGTGATTTTTCAAATGAAAATGCCAGCTATTTTGACAAATACTATCATATAAAAAAGAAAAACCTATATATCAGCAAAAAAAGTAAACATATATGATTAGCACAAAAAAGTAAACATAGTTGAAAAGTTTCTGTTTATTAACTGCAAAAAGGGAGAGATAAACAAATAAATATATTTTTAATTTAGCCTTTTAGACCAAATATTACATAAATTATTGAGATACTAAACTATTAATAGTGAAAAGTTAAAGCGAAACTTAACTAAAATATTTCACTTTGTATATAATTGTAGAAAATAGACATTTGGTTTCAAAATATACAAAAGCATGTTTTCAAGTTTTTTAATAGCAATGTCCTTAATCCATAATTTTTAAATAATTTATATTTGTATGTACTTTATTAGTAGCATTTTCTGGACTGTGGGAGAGAGAGAAAAACACTGTATATCAGTGATTATTTCCTTTTCTTGAATTTCAGGACCATTCTACCTTATAAGAATCTTGTCATTTTGTAAATCGTTCTGTTGTGGTTTTCCATGAACAGTTAAGTTCATATAACCAACACATTTCTCAGACATCCTGATTGTGGTTTTTCTTTGTATTTTTTATTTTTTTTTAATCATTATTATTATTGTTTGAGAGAAGGGTCTATAGCGTGTTCAGGGTCTCACTACTAGATCAGACTCATAGTGATCCGCCTGTTTACAGCCTCCCAAGCAAGAGCAGGGATTACAGGTGTGCACCGACATGCCCAGTCTCAAATGCCTGCTCACGAAGCCCAGGGGGTGGAGCCGGCATAACAGGCCCAGGGATCAAACTCACGGCCCCTGCACCTGCTTGCAGGAGCTTTAATCCACTGCACTATTTGGCCAGCCCTTCAGACATCATGATTGTAACAAATGCCTGAATTTAAGCAGAGAGCCTCTGGCCTTGTAATGTGCTCTGCTGTAGTCTACAAATTGGAAGGGAATCAGAGAATCAGACAGAATGAAGGTATGAAGGGAGAAGTTTGTTTGCTCATTGATCACATCTTTATTTCTTCTCCAGTACCTACAATATTCTCTAACATATAATAAATAATTTCTAAAGGAATGCATTATTTTATGAGCTTTTAGTTGTACTCAAGATTGTAGAATTAGCTCTATTGAAGAGAAATCAAGATAAGATTTAGATATAAAATACAGTATTTTCTTAAACTTCACTATGGTCCTGTAAAAAAATAACTAAATTTCTTTTTTTTTTAATTTTTTTTTATTTTTTTTCTTGTTTCAGAACTTTTGTTTATTTATTTTTATGGCTGGCTCAGCCCACCCGGAGGGCAGGGCTGGCGCAGCATGTGGTGCCGGGGATCGAACCGTGGTCCCTGAAGCTGCCAAAACTTTCCTAAGTAGGTGCTTTAGACCACTGAGCCATCCTGCCGGGCCCCATACCTAAATTTGTTGAGCTTTAATTTTCTCATCTGTAAAAATAAAAGTGAAATCTGTTCCCAGGGATTATAAAAATTAGGAAGAATATTTGTTGTGTTGTATATACCATAGGATGAATTTTGTTAATGAAGGTTCTATTTATTTCAAAAAGCTTGAAAGGTTTAAATGTTTTCATCATAAATAATAAATGAATGAATATATTTATCATTCTTTAAAGATGGTACATATACTGAGCTATCACAGTTTCATATTTTATCCTTTATGCATCCACTAATAGTAAATTATAATTTTAAAACTTTCAAGAGATGGCAAGATAGCTCCATGGCAGAAGTGCCTGCCTGGCAAGGGCAAGGTTGTTAGTTTGAACTCTGGTCCCACCAAAAAGAGAAAGAAAACTTCAGAGAATATTTATAAAAGAGTAAAAGTCATTTTATTACATCTCAGTGTCTTATAATTGTTATAAATTATAAATTGTTACAAATGCAATTCTTCAAATCACTAAGATCATAATTATTTAAGTATTCATATTCTGTGTATTTCATGCTTAGCACCCAGTTATGGCTGGATTTCGAATGTCCCACAGTGGTCATTGTGTTGGAGGCTGAGCTGCCAGCTGAAGTGCTCTCAGGAAGTGACAGGCTCATGAGGGAGCTAAGCACATCAGCACACGAGTTCCTTCATAGGTTGGTAGCCAAGAATGCTGTTAGTTGGTGAGGCCTAGTGGAAGGGAGTGGGCAACGGGATTGAGACCTGGAGTCTACTCTGCCCAGCTCTTTCACAGCCTTGGTGTCTCCATATCACCTTGTCTGGCACATTTCTCTTTCACAGCTTCCTCTGCCACCATATTTCTATCTTTCCATTGGCCTGAAAGCAGTGGCGACCGCTTACAGCTAACACAAAACCTCTGAAACAATAAACCAAACCTTTCTTCATGTAAATGGTTTGTCTCAGTTATTTTTGTCCTGTGGCAAAAAGCTGCCACATCACTGATGTTAAATTTGGAGAATCAGGTGGACTCTTCTGTATTGAGTATTTTAATCAGATTTTAAATTGCAATTATTGAATAATTTAAACAGTTTAAATTATATTGCTAGCACATTGGGAATATGTCAGTTAGTACTTAGAGGAGAGCTTTCTGCTGATAGCATGGTTTATATAGCCAGTCACAAAAAATAACATTTCAAATTAGAACCTTACCAGCATAGTATATATTTTCAAAAAATTTAAGTTGAGGCATCACTTGTTACCAAAAATTTAAAAAGATGGAGACAGCAGTGGTTAATTGGTTAAGAATAGAGTTCAAAAGAAAACTAACTCCAGGGGCCCGGCGGGATGGCTCAGTGGTCTAAAGCGCCTGCTTGGGAAAGCTTGGGCGGCTTCAGGGACCGCGATTCGATCCCCGGCACCACATGCTGCGACAGCCCTGCCCTCGGGGCGGGCTAAGCTGGCCATAAAAATGAGTGAATAAACAAACAAAGGTTCTGAAACAAGAAAAAAAATAAATAAAATTTAAAATCTTAAAAAAAAAAAGAAAAGAAAAGAAAAGAAAACTAACTCCAAGATATTTCTAGAAGTCACGTAAAATTCTCCTACCTCATGCAGAGCAGCTCTGGGAGTGAGCAGCAGAACTCAGCACAGAGCAGCTTGGTGTGCAGCCCAGCAGGCAGAACTCAGTGTGAACTTGCTCAGTGTGTAACTGGACAGGAGGACTTCAGTGCCATTATGCTGGGAGGAGGGGCTGAGGCCTGCAGCTGGGGCTGGTGAGCTGAGGTATATCACTAAGCCCAGTGGAACCCAACTGAGGCTCATACCTATGGAAAGATCCTCATGGCATGGAGGAAGCAAGAGATAATTTAGACAAACTGGTCCACCTGGAAAACTCTAGGACAGAGGACAGTGCCAAGCAGAAATCAATACCACACTCAGTAGAGAAGGCAAAATCTTGTGATATAACAAGACTCTCTGACAAACGATAGCTAAACAGACTCTTCACAGAGAGGTTCTCATCCCAGTGATTCAGGTAGCTACAACCAAATTTTAACAAAAAAGTGCATAGACATCAGAGTTCTCTCTGAAATAGAAACTGACAAAACAAAAGAGCAAAATAAAATCATAGTCTTCCAGCCTATCCAGAACAAGTCAAGAATACACTAGAATAAAAGAAATTGGAAGTCACACATCTGAAATCTCTGTAATAATAGCAACTGAAGTAAAGAAACAGTTGCAGAAGGAAATAAGAACAGAAACAATCTCCCAGGTAAAACAGATAAAATAAATGGCTATAGTGAAAAAAATTACTAAGTGCTTCTCAAAAACACACTGATAAATAAATACAGGAGAAATAAAAAATGATGGAAACCTTGAATGAGTAATACAGGAAAGAAATAGAATTCATGAAGCAGGGTCAACGAGCTAGACAAGAAATTTAAAACTGCATTAAAAATTGGCATAACCATTTGAATAACAGTGAAGACAGACTTGCAGATCTTTAAGACATCACTGCACCTAACTAAAATGTAAGAAGAAATGGCTTAATAATGACAAGAGTTCAGGAAATAATAGCTCAACAGTGGCAAGACGATGTAGGTGAACAACATAAGACTAATAGGCCTCACTCAGATAGAAGGAGCCAACATAAATGGCATAAAAATAGGGACAAAGGTAATAGCACAAAAGTTCCTAAATATGGGGAAATAATCTGACCTTCAGATAACCAAGACATATAGAATTCCAGATATATTAATGCAATTAAAACTATACCCAGACATATAATAATCAAGATCTCAGAAATTCAACACAAGAACAACATACTGAAAGCCAGTAGAGAAAAGAAACAGATCACATTTAAAGGAAGGCTCAGAATAACAGTGAATTTCTCATCACAATCTATCAAGGCAAGAAGAGCATGGAACAAAGTATTTCAAGTTATATAAAAAAAATATATACAACTCAGACTGATATACTGAAAAGTTCTCTTTAAAATTTAGTGGAAAAGTAAAATACTTTCAATGAAAAGAACAACTGAAGAAATTCATATCAACCAAACTAAGCCTACACAGAATACTAAGATATTCTACAACGGGATCAAAAAGTCCAAAACTCCAAGAAAAACAACAGAAAGAACCCATCAAACAGGGCAAACAATTAAACACAAGAAAAGTTGGGAACCAACAAAAACAAAATAACATGACAAACATAAGCCAGGGCCCGGCTGGATGGCTCAGTGGTCTAAAGCGCCTGCTTGGGGAAGCTTGGGCGGCTTCAGGGACCGCGGTTCGATCCCCGGCATCACATGCTGCGCCAGCCCTGACCTCGGGGCGGGCTGAGTCGGCCATAAAAATGAGTGAATAAACAAACAAAGGTTCTGAAACAAGAATAAAAATAATAAATTAAATAAAATAAATTAAAAAAAAAAACGTAAGTCAATACACATCCATCATAACCACCAAAATAAACTCAGTTCACCAATTAAAAGAAATATCATTGCAGAGTGGATTAATAAACAAGATCTAACAATATCTTGCATACAAGAAACACATTTTACCAAAAAAGAAATTCATAGGCTAAAAGTCAAAGGAGGGAAAACAATACTACATGCTTGAGGGGCTCAGAAAAAAATCATGGGTAATTATCCTGTGCTCAGACAATCTGAAGTACAAATTAAGAATGATCAAACAAAATAAAGAAGGCCACTAAATATTGGGTAAGGGAAAAATTCGAGAAGAGATAACAGAAATATATATATATATATATATATATATATATATATATATATATGCCTAATATGGGAGCACACAACTACATAAAACAAATTTTAATGGATATGAAAAATTTAATAATCAATAACACTATCTTAACCTGGGAACTTAGCACCCCCTTACTTCAAAAGGATACATCAAATAGAAAAAAAAAAAAAAAAATAGCAATGAGGTAACAGAACTGAACCAAACCTTTGAACAAATGAACTTAGTGGACATACACAGAGTGCACTATCCAACATCTGAATGCACATTCTTTTCATCTGCAAATGGAACATTTTCTTACACTATATACTAATCCATAGATCCTACTTAAGTAAATACAAGAAAACAAAAATATCCTGTACAGGGGCCAGCGAGATCACTCAGTGGTCTAAAGTGCCTGCTTAGGCAAGCTAAGGCAACCACAGGGACTGCAGTTTGATCCCCAGTACCATATACTGTGCCAACCTCCCCCCCAGAGAAGGATGAGCCAGCCATCTGTAAAGCAAAATACATTTGAGCCCTTTATAGGCAAGTGCATGCATCTAGAGGCTAAACTCATAAGTTAAATAAATCAGACTCACGTGTGTAAATATTACATTGTCACTAAGTGTAAGAACCCGAAAGAATAAATAGAAACTGAAAGGAATAATAGATATAGTAAAATGGAGGGGAAGGCAGGGGAGGAGAGGGTAACGGAACAGAACAGAGAAGAGAAGAGATATTTATATGCATAGGATAGCTTAGATAACTGCACAGCTGATTTCTCTTTATCTCGAAAGCAGTTATTGCTTAATTTTTCTCTATTGTTTTTAATATTTTTACTAATTTTTCATGCTTGTATATGGTTACTTCAACAATAATGAGAAGATGATTTAATTTTATGGTTTTGCTTAGCAGGTTGTAAAGTGAACTTGGAAAAAGAATTTTCGATGTCTTTTATCCCCCAAATATATTTAGGCATAAAATTTCAGGTTGTAGTTTTCAGACAATATACAATATAAAAACCCCTGTTGAATTCCTACCATTTTGCTTAGTGAAATTCTGTATTGTTTTTAATGTTTTTTTTTCTATTTTTTATTCTCTTCAAAAAATAAAATATCAAAATAAAATGTTAACTACTACTTAAAAAATATTAATAAAATAGTACTCCCCACCCTATTGTCCACCTATAGGCCAACAAAAACTAAAAATACCAATAGTCTACTATAGCAGAATGAGGACTTCAGGCTAAGGAAAGGATTCACGTGGGCCTGAAACCAATCTTTGAGAAACACTAGTGGTTACAAGGAAATAAAAAATTATGACTAATAAAAATAAATAAAAGAAAAAGAGATATATCTTCTTAAAACTTCAGATGCTAAACAACCAACAGAGGCAAGTTAGCAGTTGTAATGTTTGGTTTGATTTTTTTTTTCCCCTCTGAGGGCTTAAAGTGAACTTGGGAAAAGAACTTTCCACGTCTTTTATCCCTCAAATATTTTTAGATATAAAATTTCAGACTTTATTTTCAGACAATTTTTTTGACACCCACAATCAAGTGAAAAGCTCTAGCCACTGAGGAATGTTGGTATGAATATTTTCTATTTGCAGATTTTGTTCCAGTAACTAGTAGGAATTTTCAAGCCTTTCTTTCTTTCTTTCTTTCTTTCTTTCTTTCTTTCTTTCTTTCTTTCTTCTTTCTTTCTTTTTTTCTTTCTTTCTTTCCTTTTTCTTTTGTTCTTTCATTGAGTACCTGAGTATTCATTTTTTGTGTTTTTCAAACCTTCTCTTCATGTCTCACAAAAAGGCAATGTAATTATGTACCCTTTTTTAACCTTAGGAAAAGAATAATCACTATATTATTGACCTTTTCCCAATGACACTTTAAACAGAAAAAGAAATCTCAAAATTAACAGCATCCATGTCTCACTTTAAATAGAGCACAAAGAACAGTTTGTTACAAACTGAGACTATTTTTTCCTTCAGGATGAGAAAGACGTAGAATTGGCTGTCACATGTCTTCCCTAGAAAATCACCTGGGAATGTTCATAGGAGAGAGATGCTGTTGTCAGAGCATAGCCTTGGTTTTAGACAAAACCTGCTGTGACATCACACAGAGCAGACACATGGGCCACCCCACCCCCAACTGGTACCCAGACATGCCGGAAAGAAGCAGAGAGACATCCACAGAGCCTCCTTGATCCGAATGCCAGAGGAGCCACAAAGGAGATGAACTCCAGAGGAGAGAGCTGTCCACACCCAAAGTTCAACCAGAAGAGAGAGAAACAGAAGTGTGGTTTCTCCCTTAGATAGCAAAAGGAAAGCAGAGCATAAAAATATCAACTTGAGAATAAATTCAATACACTTGAGTGATTCACATAAATCTTTTCAATAATTAATGAGTATGACATAGCTAGAACTTCACAAAAACCTTTATCTCTCACTTGTACTTATTCTACAGCACAGGCATTTGGGTTTTTTTATTACTTTTAAGAAGAAATAACAATATGATAGTTTCAAAACACGTTAGTAATACATTCGCAATAACTGACACATCGCATATTGTCCTCATAATAGTCGTACAGAGCATGGGGTGTAGACATGATAAATTTTTTGATCGATATTGGTCAGGAAAGAAGACAAAAGTAAAAATTTCTTCTCTTTGAACTTGTTAGACAAGCAACTGAGGGACAAAAGAGCTTAGTAACATGTCTAAAGTCACACAGCTGGAAGTAGCAAAGCCAGGGTTTCAGTTTAGGCCACCTCCAATCCCACAGCCCACTCAGATCTGCATTCCTCTTTTCACAAAGAACTCAGAAGTTTCAGTAACCATTTGGGTATCATCGCTACCTGTAAATCTTGGACCTAAATTGAGAGTCTTCCTCTGAGATCCCAAAGGAAGTAATTCTCAAAAGTAGCCTTAGCTGGGTGTGGTGGCACACGCCTGTAATCCCAGCACTGGGGAGGCTGAGGCAGGAGGATTGGTGCGAGTTCCAGACCAGCCTGGGCTGCAAAAGTGAGTTCAAGGCCAGCCTCAACTGCATAGCAAGACTCTGTCTCAAAAAGACAAAAAAAAAAAAATAGCCTTGAGGTGGCTGATGGTAAGAAGAAAGCATAGTGTCCAATACCATTACTCCAGCTTATGGCTTCCTTGGCAGAAAGAATATCCCACTCCCACCCCCCACACCCACCTGCACCTGATAGTGCTTACGTATTACATAGTAATGCAGCTTTTCCTTAGAAAATTATTCAAAGTTGCTGTTATGGTTTATGTCTAGTTGTCCCCCCAAAGTCTCATGCAGTCATGGGGCAGGGACTTCTAGAGTTTGAGACTTGACACATGATCCACTGGGCTTATGTGTTTTAGTTCCGATGGAATTATGGGTCTGAGTACTGCTGGAATTACTTGACTCATGATCCACTGGGATTATTTGTTTTAGTACTGATGGGCTTATCGGTCTGAGTACAGCTGGGATTATGGGTGTGGCCTAAAGTGGATAGGCTGAGGCAGAGAGCCTGAATGTGATATAAAGAGAAACAGGGAGATAGACTAATGCTATTACTCTCTGCTGCCCTGGTTATTTGGTTGCCTCTGTCTGAATTGTTGCTGTTCCGCCACTATGAATCGGATGCTCTTTGGCCTGTGCCACTCAGCCTTGGGCCAGCTGAATATGGACTGAAACGTCCAGTAACTGTGAGCTAAATAAACCTTTCCTTCCTTCATTTTGAGTGTGGGGTATTTGTCCCAGCAACAAGTAAAAAGTAACTAAGACAGTAGCACAATGATGACAGTTGCACATTTTTCCCTTGGGGAGAAAATACAGCAATTGGCAACAGACTCAAGGAATGGATGCTGTTAGGTTTTGTTCCCAGAATTATTCTCAAAGTGCTTTACCACTATAAAGTCATGGGGTCATTTTCACACATTGAACTGTGTGAAATATTTTTTTTAAATTGCTGGATTATTCTAGCAGTTGTTGATAGAACCAAATTGTATCTTTGTTGGATGGAAACTAAGGTGGGAGATGCCACAATGACCCTAATTTTTATGACAGGAAGTGTGCATACTTATGAAGTGTAAGTAATCATTTTCATGGAAAGAATCTTTCCACAGCAAAGATGAATTTTACAATGTAGGAAAAATATCTCAATCTATAAAATACAGCCTTTTTTCCTTCTGGCTAAAAATGTCAAGACTGACACAAAGGAAAACTTGAAATCTATTTATATTATTTTGTTTTTTTTAAATGTGCACAACATTTTACCTCAGCTACAGAGTTGATTATGTTCTATCATTCAGTCATATAGGAGCAGGTTACATTTGAACACAGAAAGGGCCAAGTGACCCTACAAAGGTAGCTCTGTTTCATCCATTTCCTGTCCAGGTCTTCTACCCCTCTGTGAACCTCAAGAAATTGAAAATAGGAAAATGGAGACCACGTTGTCTTCTAACTCCTGTGCCCTTAGTGTATTTCAGGCTAAGTTCATTTCTAAGCATGATTATGAAAGCCCTACCCTGTCACTATTTGGTAAATCAAGTACTGTTTATTTTTTTAAAATGTTTAATGAACAAATGAAAATCCAAATTACCCCTTAGCCCATGCACAGCTGAGTGACACTCCAGAAATTGGATAACTCATACAGAGACTCCTCCCTCCACTGGTATCAAGGGAGCCCTGACTGAACCCCTATACAGAGACAATGGTCCCTCCTCAGCTAAGGCTGCTGCCCCATCACCAATCAGGTTCTCCATTCAGAAGAACAACCCAACCATCCTACGCTTCCCAAGATTTATTAGGGACATCAGGAAAATCCCACAAACCACCTTCTTTCTGATCTCACACTCACAGATATGAACACCCTGAATTCGCCAGGACCAATCTCAATGTGCTCGTCATCCAGCACACGTCAGACAATGCAAGAAGCTTCAGGCTCCCAGGTTAATCCTTAGCTATTTTCCTTTCCTTAAGGATCAGACATGATCTCTCATCCTCAGCCACTCCTCAACTCAAATCTCCATTTTCAAACCTTTTTCTCGGTACCTTTAGGAATGAAGGTTCACAGTTAGCAGAAGTCTATATCCTCACTATGCCTTACCATGCCAGTCGCTCTCTTGCTGTCTACAGTGCTAGCCTGGATTTCTCTGGCACTCAGCTTTCCCTTGGGCCCTCTATAGCTGTGGCTGTTTGCTCTTGCACTTATTAACCTTGCAGGTGAAGCATATGTGTTTGTTTCCCTCCTCATGGATTCCTTGTCATTCCTGCCCACTTAAGTTCATGCTATAAGACGCATCACTCCCAGGGATCCATCATTCTCTCATCGCCCAGTACCCCAGGCACTCTGCCTCATTACCCAGAGCTGCAAGCTGCTGGCTCCTTGCCATTCTCCCCAACACTGCTCCTGTCTTGCTTTTTGGTAAGCGAAACATCCACAAACATGAGATTCTCATCACTGATTTCTCAGCTCGTCAACCTTCTCTCCTTTACTTCGCCTAGTCTTTATCTTACCCCAGCGCTCATGCCATTCCAGGCGAGTCCTGAACATTTCCTTCAGCAATCGCTGCCTCTCCACTAACACAGAGCCTTGCACCCCACCTTTCAATGACTGCATGGCCTTTCTTGTGCCTCTGTCCAATTTTCACTCTCCAACAGTCCTTCAATCTACTTGTGTGCTCCATTTTCCCAGTTCCCATCAGCCAACTGAGGTCCCTTTCTCCTCACTGCTCAGCTTCAGTTCCACGGCAGACCTATAGCACCCCTTTTCACTCCCTTTCGTACCCTCTCAACACTCTCGCACCCTACTTGTCCTCATGTTCCCCCATAACACAGCCAGTTAAGGTAAATCCAGCTCTCCGTTCTTCATTTCTGATGGTGGCTGGGAATGAACCTATCTATGCTGATCTTTTGTTCCTTAAAATGGTGATGGTCACCTTCATGTGAAATTAAAACATGTCCTAATAGGCAAAAACAAGTTAAGAGCAGATACCTGAGATCGCCATCCTTTGAGATGCTTGCTTGCATAATTGGCCTTGATTGGTGATAACGGGAATTTGAGTTTCAGGAGATGTCTTAGTTACTTTTCACTCGTTGCTGAGACAAATACCCAACACTCAAAATGAAGGAAGGAAAGGTTTATTTAGCTCACAGTTACTGGAGGTTTCCGTCTATGTTCAGCTGGCCCAAGGCTGAGAGGAACAGAGCAGAGAGCATCCAGTTCATGGCGGTGGAACAGCAACAAAATGGCGGCAGAGACAGCCAATCGATCAGGGCAGCAGAGCAGCAGCAACAGCTCGAGTCTGTCTCTCTGTCTCTCTTTATATTACATTCAGGCTCTCCACCTTAACCTCCACCTTAGGCTACACCTATAATTCCATAAGTACTGAAACCCATAGTCCCAGGGATCACGGATCAAGTCTCAAACTCTAGAAGTACCCCCCCAATGACTACATGAGGCTTTGGGGGGACAACTAGACATAAACCATAACAGGAGAGAACCATTCCTTGGCAAGAACGGCTCACTGGGACTACCCTATTGGTCCAAATAATGTAGTTCATGATGAACAGCTGCTTTCTGCTTAAATGTTTGAAATTTTAACACCATATGCATATTGGAGAGGGTACCAACATAACTAGCTTTCAGTTAGACCTCTGAGTAACAAGTCTGTAATGAGCTTTCTTACACAGCATTTCGCATGTGCTGTCACACTGGCAGCTCAAGAAATTAGGCATGTCATGTTTGACTGCACCGGGAAAGTACTCTTAGAAGTTCGGACCTGGTTTCCTGTGGACTTTGTTGGCTTTGTTCAGCATCCTTTCACTGTAACCAATCGTAGACACTAAAGGAATCGTTTTCCTTTGAACTTAGGAGTGGTCTGTGTACCTTGGATCCCCTTGCTGGTCCACACTTCCTGTCACCTTCTCTGCTCCCTAATCACTGCATATCCTCTACTCTCAGTCTCACACAACCGGTGTCTCCCCTGCTTTCCTCTAATCTCATGGCCATGGTTCATAGCCCTCG
Source organism: Myocastor coypus (assembly GCA_004027025.1). NCBI lineage: Eukaryota > Metazoa > Chordata > Mammalia > Rodentia > Myocastoridae > Myocastor > Myocastor coypus. The sequence goes on from PVJA010012186.1 coordinate 50,242, forward strand.
AGAAAACTCAGAAGTCAAGCACAAGAGAACGTGGATACAGTATATATGACCCAAATACAGTCACCTCTAAAGGCCTCTTTATCTACTCAAGCCATTGCATTTGAAGTGGCCCCTTAGTTTTCTTCATCAAATTTTCTTTCTCCAATGAATCTTCATTAACATGTAAACAACTGCTATTTCTTTTATCTTTAAAATAAGTACCTGGTTTCATTTCCACGTTAGCTACTCACCTACCTTTTGCTCCTCGGTAACAAAATATATCAAAAGAGTTGCTCATTCTTATTGTTTAATAATCCTTACTCTCATTGCAGTTAAATTTAATGTGCACCACTAAACAGAAGCTTCACATAGAATTGTTGACTCAATGTTTTTCTTCACCTACAATTTATATATTAAAATTCTAGTCACCAATGGGAAGGTACTAGCAGGTGAATCTTTTAGGTCCTAGGCATTCTCCTGAAGGAGATTCTTGCCCTTACTTCATGATCCCAGAGAGCTCTGTCATCATCCTGTCACTACTCTATTGTGTCCCACGGCAAGATGCAACAGGAAGTTAGCTGCCTGTCTGGAGCCTAGAAATGAACCTTCACAAGCATCTGACACTCCTTGCCCCTAACTCACACTTCCCATACCAATAGTTACAAGAAATTAATTTGTTGTTTTATGCCACCTAGCTTTGTTGTTATAGTCCAAACTGATTAAAAATACAGATACACTTCTCTCACTTCTTGTCTAGAGCCAAATTGTCCCTCAGGTGGTCTCCTGCAACAATTACTGCTCAGTATCCTTAGCTGATTTCTTCTACTATTCAAAACTTCTAATGTTAGATACCTCAAGGCTCAATCTTTAGTCTTTATTTTTTTCTAATTACACACTGTCCCTTCACTTTCACTTTTATTTTTATGTCAACATTCCTCCATGTCTGCATCTAATGGTGGTCTCGTTTCTGACACCCCCGCCCCTGAGTACTTACACTATCTGACTGACTTCTCCTTTTCAACAGCATAGGAACACCTCGAGCTTCCCATAGCCCATTCCTTCCTCTCCAAAGTTGCTTTGCTGGCTTTACCTCTGCAAATATGTGGAATCCGATGGATTTTCATGGTCCTCCTTTCACCTCCTGACCCCAGCCATCTCTTACCAAGATTATTACATTAGGCTTTTAGTGGATTTCACTATTTCCACAACTTTCTCTTTTTTCTTGCCAATATAGAAGCAGAAGGACTGATGTTTTCTAACTGAAGTCAAAACTATGTAGTGCTTGTCCACTCCCCTCAAAGAAAAGCCAAAAGCCCAAGTGAGATGATTCACTGTCATCTCTCATTGAGGACTGCCACATCTTACCAATCAAATCTCTACTTTTTGAGTAATAATTTAATTCAAGAATCTTTTTTTTTAAATACAAGGCCTTTGACCTTTATTACTTTTCATGTTTTTTCTTGCTTTTCAGGAACTGCAACTTTGTCCCTCTCCTTAAAGTTGTTCTCCTGAATTCTCACTGAGATAATCCTGCAGTGGAAGCCTCCAAACAGTCTCCCCACATGTCACTGACTAAGGTCTCAAAGTCCTCTCAAGACAAATACATAGGTAGACACAGAAACTGTTTCCATGCACATTTCCAGAATATATGAAAACAGTATCTAGGTTCACTAGCTGGTGGAGGAAAATTTTTATCTTTGTGATAAAAGATTTTCTTCTAGTAACACTCTAAAAGACAATTATTATGACAGATATTAATGAGAATTACCAAAGACAAAAATAAAATTTAAAATACTAGGAGAGAAATAATCTTGTAATTTATATAGTGTATCTAAATTTTTACTCACAAATTTATCTGATCAGGAAACCATTTGTTTTCTTAAAAGAACACAAAAGAGTAATTTAAAAATAAAACAACTAGCATTAGAAATGATGCGAAATTTCACTAAACAAAATAATAGGTATTAAACAATGGTAGCTGTATTGCATGATGTTATCTTCAAATTAGTTGTTTAGGTTATCAAATGTAAATGTACAAGATATTTTTTAAAACAAAAAGTTATAAGAAATTAAAAAGAAGGGAAAAGAGAATAGAAAACCATGTAAGCATTGACTGTGCCTTTACAAAGATCAGTAGAAATCGGGAGTAGAATTATACCAATTACCCTTTGTATATGCATAGTTATATCTTTTTGCATCAAAGCACATGAAAATGCAAAATAATGAACGAAAGACATTTCTGCAAATTGTATAAGTAAAATGGGATTCATGTCCAGAAAACCCCTGCAACTTAATAACAAAAAACACAACCTCATGAAAGGATGGGTACATGCTTGTATTAGTTACTTTTTGCTCGTTGCTGGGACAAATACCCGACACTCAAAATGAAGGAAGGAAAGGTTTATTTAGCTCACAGTTTGTGGAGGTTTCAGTCCATATCTGGCTGGCCCAAGGCTGAGTGGAACAGAGCAGAGAGCATCCAGTTCATGGCGGCAGAACAGCAACAAAATGGCGGCAGAGGCAGCCAACCAAACAGGGCA
>PVJA010012187.1:9056-52801 GCA_004027025.1 Myocastor coypus
AAAAAAAAAAAAAAAAAAAAAAAAAAAAAAAAAAAAAAAAAAAAAAAAAAAAAAAAAAAAAAAAAAAAAAAAAAAAAAAAAAAAAAAAAAAAAAAAAAAAAAAAAAAAAAAAAAAAAAAAAAAAAAAAAAAAAAAAAAAAAAAAAAAAAAAAAAAAAAAAAAAAAAAAAAAAAAAAAAAAAAAAAAAAAAAAGACAGACAAAAAAAGAAAAAGAAAAGTAAATATGCAAATGTCAACACAAAATACATGAACAAAAACCTGAAGTGAAAAATCTGTGAACAGTGTACTTGTAAAAAGATACACAAATGCAGAGCCAGCATTAACGGGCCTCTTGACATAAATAAGCCTCCAGTGTCTGAGACTTCTCATTCCATTGGGAGATTTTTATAATGTCTGAAGTCACTAAAATAATTCCCTTTGTTCTCCTCCTCTACTTTCTCATGATTTTAAAACACATGACAAATAGAACTATACCTAAAGAAGAAGAAGGTAAAAATGAGGATGTAGAAAAGATCTATTATTAAACATCTATTCAGTGTCAAGCATGTATGCCAGCTACTTCACATTTAATAACTCTTTTAATATTCGCCAAACGTTTGCCAAGAAGATATTATTAACACTACTTTATGGATCAGGCAGATTATTCCAAGAGAATGATGGCCTTGCACAAACTCCAATAACTAATAAAAGACCAAACTGGGCCAGAACCCAAATCTTTCTTCCTCCACTGTCAATAGCATAGAAATAGAAATAGACATAGTCATAGTACTTAATGTTTTCTCTTTGGGAGACTTTTAGGAACTTGGAGGACCCGGGCTACTTATCCCTTAACTCATGGAACAACGTCCTTCCTGACCACTGCCTGTTTGGCTGTGGCCTTTCGTTTTGAGCAAGCAGACCTGGAGCTGAAGCGCACTATCGGAGGCTATGCGGACTGACTCAACACTTGTCTGGGTCAGTGTCCTAATTTAGTCCTTCCTCCCCTTGCTTTCAGTTCCCAGTGTCTGCATCCTTTGCGTGAAAAGCAGCTGGTGCGCCACTTGTGCAGGACGTCAGCCCTGGGGCTGCTGGTGGCTTGTCTCCTGGTGTACAGTCTGTTTCTTCTTTCAGAGACCAGCAGAAGTTGAGTTTTGTACATAACGGTGAAAGACCTCTGTTGCAAGAGCTGAGCGCATTCTTGGCATTACCTTAGTCTGCTTGCTTCTTTATTTGTGGTCCTAACCAGTATTTTAGCTTTAAATAACAATTTTTCTATGTTTTCACTTAAACATCCCAATATTTAACATTGTTGCTATGGGGCAAACTAATTTTGGTGAGGTGATGACGTCAGGGGAACAGTGGGCTGTATTCTTGTACACCCCTGTCTTTAGTGAATGTTTCATGAACTTCCATTCATCTACTTACTGGGGGAGCCAAGAAGGTGACACTGATCTATTTACTTTTTTTTTTGGCAGGACCAGTGTTTGGACTCATGACCTTGAACTTGCCAGGCAGGCACTTGTGCCACAGAGCTATCTCCCTGGCCCCTGATGTATTTATTTGATATCTCAAATATATATATATATATATATAATTTTTCTGATATTTAAATTCTTGGTTTTCAGAGCTCAGAGAAAAGGGAGATGAAAATCTCTTCAGTGGGTCATCATTTTCACCCTCACCACTACCGTCATAATCTTCATCCTTAACCAACCTCATGCAAATCAACCAAATAAACTTTCTGATATTCTCTAATTTTTAAAAATCAGTTACATGTTTATTTATTTGGCACAGGGTCTTGCTATGCAGCTCAGCCTCCTAATGACCCATCCGTTTTGTTTCAGCCTCCCCAGCACTGGGATTAGCGGCTCGTGCCACCACACTGAAGAAGTATGATTTGCCAGTTTTTTTCTTCATCAATTCTATTCCTCTCCTCTCCCTTCTTTTACCTTGTCTGCATTGACCTTTGATCTTAGCATGGCATGCATCCCCTTCAGCAGCTGAGAACATATTCTGTTTATCTTTTGCATTCTGATCCACACTTTGTATCTTCTCAGAATAAGAATTTCTGGAGTTTAAGTAACAATGAGTCTTACGCTGAATATCTGAACTGAAGTTAGAATGAGCCCACACATGTTAAATTGATTATTTGCAGTCCTTCATGAGGGCCAGCAGCATGCCAGCAAGCTTGATTATAGAGAAGATTTTTCATCCAAGGAATTTTCTCCCTCACAGTATGAAAACTGTATTTTTCTCAGGTAAAATTGATTAAGCAAGGTTTATAGAATTACATTTTTAATACATGCTCAGGGTTTGTTAGTAATCATTTGATATTTGTCTATTCATCTAAAATATATTGATCTGATGTCCCATCGATCAGCTGGGATGCCCAAACATTTATATACCAATTTCTTTCTTTGCCTAGAAGTTTTGTTACTTTTTGTGTTTCTTGGCCAAGTTAAGGGAAAGCAATACTTGTACTGAGACTACAAAGACAAATGTTCCAGTCATCAGACTGCACAAAGCGTAAGACTTTGTCATTGTACAAAGAAAACAAGTCCTGTCATTTGCTGTATACGTAATGTCCTGACTGACTATGATGATTAATTAATTTTTCCATGCTGACATGGGAATTTTACTAGGTCTTCAAAAGCTAGCACTAACTAGCTTGTGGCCTGATGGAATAGAGAACAAGTCAAGAGAAAATGGAAAAGTCATGTAACTTGCTCATTAAAAATCAATGGTGCTTTAAAAAAAAAAAAAAAAAGATAGCTTATTCTAAGTAGGTAAACTGTTAACTTTCTGAAAAGAAATAGTTCTCTGTATGAGAATTATAAGCACACATTTGAATATTTCATTTAATATGCTATATTTTCTGTCTGTGCGCACATTGTAATCTCTATTGCAAACAACCTGCTACAGGCTCATTGCGATGGGTCTAGCAGAGTTCCACAGTAGTGATGTAGTCAAACCTTACCACATCGAGTTTGTGTTTTACTCAGAATCTCTGATACCTGTGCCATGCTTTTTTGAAGCAGTTATATTGAGTTGAAGCTATGGAATAGTGAATACTTCAACTTTCAAGTACCTCTTCTGTGCCAGTACTTTACAATTGTGATTTAATTTTCATGACAGTCTTTCAAATGATTTGACAAAGGGGTGACATTGAAACTTTGGGAGGTGAAGTCTCTCTCTCTTTTTAAAATTTCTTTTTTAAATTACTTTTGATAAGAGATAATGAGAGTTTCAAAACATGTTAGTAGCATATTCGCAATAATTGACACACTGCATATTGTTGTCCTCATAAAAGTGATACAGAGCACAGGGTGTAGACATGATAAATTTTGTAATTGATATTGGTTCAGAAAAGAAAAGAAAAGAAAAGAAAGAAGAGGAAGAGGAAGAAGAAGAAGAAGAAGAAGAAGAAGAAGAAGAAGAAGAAGAAGAAGAAGAAGAAGAAGAAGAAGAAGAAGTTTTCTTCTCTTTGAACTAGAAGGAAGTAGTTGTATACATAGTCCAATGTTTCATAATTGCAGTGAGTTACCGGTGAAACTGGCAATGTTGAAGGCTGTTGATTTAAGCCTCTTACAGCTCACCATACTAATCTAGCTCTGCGTTTTAGGCCTCATAATTAAGGTTTTCTGCTGGGTGATCAAGGGCAAGTTAAAGCAAGACCTGTCTAACAAAACTTTCATCATTTGTATTTCCCAAGTTCAAATATCTTCAGGATTAACTTTGGAATCATATATAGTGCTTTGTAGAACTGTTGTCAGTGTCATACATTGGGATGAGTCACGGCCATTGCTTGACCAGTTTGCTTTCTGCGAAAGCCTGAGAGAATGTTTTCTCCCCAGGTGACTCTTCCTAGGCACACTATACTTCATTTATCCCTTTCCTCTGAGGTCCTATAATCTCCTTGACCAAATTAACTGAAGTCTCTTATTCAAGGTCATACATTTGGCAGGAGGAGACATTCAAGCCAACTTCTTTGAACTCCAATATTCTTTTCCTTTTATTGGACACATCTGAACTCTCTCTGGTATCTTTTGTGACACTGAGGAATAATGGTCTGTTTTTAAATTCAAACACTCAAAAAGTGCAGCAGTGTTAGGAATGTTAGGAAAGGATGTGGCCTCTGAGGTTGACTGATGGGAAAAACATACGGACAGACTATATCTTTAGCTGCTGAGTTTATTTAAAATCCTGGGCAAATTCTTTACTTTTACATACTTCCAATAGTTAGATGAAGCATTCCAAAGATAACTTTTTTCCAGTAAATATTTCATTCCAATTCTAGTTCCATTCCAACTGTGACTTTGTCAGATACAAAAGTTACAAACTTTATTATGTAGGTCTTGCTTTAACTTGACCTTCACCATCCATCAGGAAAGTTTAATTGCAAGGCATAAAAAGTAAAGCCAGATAAGTATGCTGTAAAAGGCTCAAGTCAACAGTTTCTGACATTGCCAGTTCTGCTGATAACTCACTACTGTTATGGAATACTTGACTATGCATACAACTACTTTATCTATTCCATTCCAATTTCATTCTAATATACCCAGCAAGAGTTATTTCAGATACTGTGCTTCCGAAGGACATCAGGAAGAGCTAGTAAATTTAAAGTCTTCCCATGATGATAGTAGGATAGCGATGTGTCATACTAAAACCATGCTTGGAATGCCTGTCATTCCAGTCTGTTAGACTTGTGCTGCTTCTAATGTCACTTCAATTATTGTTATACTCTCAGGTAAATGTTAAAAAAAAAGAACAATAAAAGAGAATAACAGACAAGGAAAAATGTCATAGCATTGACCTGCCTCAATTTAGTTATATGGTTAAATTTCTAAACTTCTGTGTAAAAATATGCAGCTGTTTTTAAAATCACATTCTATAGAGATTTATTAGAATATCCTATAGGATGATTGATGATTGATGGAAAATACTAGTTCCACATTAAATCTAATAATATTCAGAAAGATAGTGATGTTAAGCTCAAGTACCTATGTTATAGAGTAATAGTATCTCTAAGCTTCTTTTCTGGAGGATTAACAACTTAAGTTTGCAGACCAAAAAATTAGAGAAAAAGAAGGGCTACAAGGATAACCAATATTTTGGCCCTAGCCCTTGAAGATCAGTGAAGACTCAGGACATAAGAGAACCTGTACTGTAATATCCTATAACTCAGCGGTGTCCCAAATTTTCTGTTCAAGGAGATCATGGGGCCACAGGGGAAAGGGATTAATGATATATAGTGTGCCTAAGGAGAGTCACCTACAGAGAAAACATTTTCTCAGGCTTTCACAGAGAGCAAACTGGTCAAGCAATGGCCATGACTCATCCACACTGCTGACACTTAAAAAAGTTCTACAAAATGCTATACACAGTTTCAAGGTAAATCGTAAAAGGATTCAACTCGCTTTGTCAGATGCAAAAGTTACATACTTTGTTATATAGGTCTTGCTCTAACTTGACCTCAACCATCCAGCAGGAAAGTTTAATCACAAGGCATAAAAAGTAAAGCCAGATAAGTGTGCTGTAAAAGGCTCAAGTCAATAGTTTCTGACATTGCCAGTTCTGCTGATAACTCACTACTGTTATGGAATACTGGACTATGCATACAACTACTTTATCTTAGCTCAGTGAGAAGAAATATTTGTACCAATAGTGTTTAGAGAAGTTATCATGTCTGCATCTTGTACTCTGAACAACTACTATGAAGACAACAATATGCATTGTATTAATTATTATGGCTGTCCTACTAAAATGTTTTGAAACTGTCTCATTGTTATTTCTTATTTAAAGTAATAAAAATTATTACTTTATTTATTAAAAATTATTAATTTTTTAAAAAAATTGACAAAAGAGATGATAGTGTTCAGTTGCACACAATCCTTCTTTGAAATTGCTACTATTATTTCACTCAATTTTTAGATAAGGAAACTGAGACTCAATTTCTCCATTAACACAATAGAGAAATAATAGAGACAAGATTCAAACCCTAGTAATTTGATATCAATATTGAGGTGCTTAAACACCAGGTCATACAAATCAGAGAATGCTAGGCAAATGGTTAAGAAGGTAACTGTTCAATAACTATGTCTCTATGTTCAATTTCACAGGACAGGCTCCAACCAAAACTTTATAGGCTCACCGTAGCCATCAGCAATGTGCCCATGGCATCCAGAATGAAATAAATAACAGGAAGGAAACTACTTAAGGTTCAGGCCTGAGGCCTCTGGGAAAACCTAGAGGCCTTTGGATATTGAGAACCCTTGAAGGGCATAATTTCCTGCACAGAGCCAAGGGACAACATGAAAAATATCTTTGGGTGGAAAGTTACTTCAGACTTTATGAAAGGTTTGCATTGTGAGTGATGATGACCTGGGGTTTAAACCATTCTTGACTTTGGCTTCTGGCACTTGTGAAGCAGAGCAATAAACACTCTTTACTCCTAGCATGGATCTTTCCCACACATTGTGCTGCCATGTGCGGGCACACCCACACACAGGGCCTGTGCTTTTCACTTGGAAGCCATGCAGGGTTTCAAATGCCTGTGCCTATATTTGGCCCATCCCCGAGGTGGGGCAGTGAGCTCCTCAAGGCAACAGAAGCTGGTCTCCAACAAGCCAAGCCACTTCACTTACCGACTGATTATTGCGGCCATCATTGGACAAAGTCCCTTGTTGGTTACCCTCAAATACTTAGAGCATGTGTGTATTTTCTGTTTTTCTTTTCCATTGCCCAAATCAGAGGGACAATGACTACTGGGCATGGCTGCCTGTCACAAGGGACACAGAGAAATTGGGGGAAGATGAAATTGTACTGTATCTTGGCTCTAATGATAGCTACATGAATGTACACGTATGTGAGAAGCTGAGACTTGCTGATTAAAAGGAGCAAAGGATGCTATATGAAATTATCTTCACTTCAAGTTTCACAATTTAAATTTAAAATCTGGATATTGATGTAGATAAAAATAACAATCTACTGAAGGCTCTTTCTACCTTTTTAGTACTTATAGATTTCCAGAGAACCAAGGCACACATTCTCAGTTGTCACCGTTCTAGGTCTGTTCAGGTGGCATCTGTCAGTTGTGGCAGTGACGTCAGGAACAACTTGGTTGCTTGAGAACAACATAGGTGCTTGTCACCAGAGCACTTCTGGACAGGACATCGCATCAGTCAGGGGGTGCAGAAAAAGTGAAGCCAGGAAGTGAAGGCAGGCTCTGGGCTAATCCTCAAGGAAACCATCTGTCATGGCCAGAGAGCAAAGAATGTGGGAGGAGAGAGAGTCTGACCACATAGCAGAAACCACTGTGAAGATGAAGTACGTCATACTTCAAGCTGTATGTTAATTAAAGCTGTTCTTTAATTTTCTTTGTTTTGTGTTAAAAACAAAAAGACAATATCCTGAGTGAGTCTGACACCCACATCATGACAATATGGAAGCATCTCTAGACACCCGCTCACTGATTTGAACTATGTGGGTCTTAAGACAGAAGAAAATGCAATCATAAAGCCCACAGGCTTTTTTTTTTTTTTTTTTTTTGACTGAGCTTTAATGTCATAGAGGATTGAATCCTAAAGTTAAAAAAGATAAGAGACTGTTAACATTGTTTCCCAACAATTTTCAGGTTACACTGGAGTCCTAACGGGAAAATGGGATGCTAAAAAAAAAGTTATCTTTGTTTCAAAATTTGAGGAAGAATGTAGTAGGTGTATTTGGAGCGATGTATCTCACCCAGAGCACACTTCCTTGGGATGTTTTTGCTGGCAACATTTCCATAGTGCAGCCAGCATCCTTGCATATAGGGGATGCAACCTTGGGAGGTGCCAACATATGCTTGACTGGGAATAAATAAAATCAGGTTAGTTCTCTGAGGGAGCCAGGGTGGGAGCTCATATAGGATGTACATCGTAGTTATGCCATGGGACCCCAAAGACACAGGCAAACTAGAATTGGGAGAAAATAGCTACAAATAGTAACAGTGGTGGCAGCAGCAACAACAATAATAGTTGCTAAAGCTCATGAATTGCTTCATGTACGCCAGGTACTAAGGTAATCCCATCAGGAGGGCAATGTCAGTATTTTGATTAGGAGACAGAGAAGCTGTGATTTGCACGTGATCACATTTCTGAGAGCTCCCAGCTGCTTAATGGCACATCTGGAGAAACAGCCCCTATAGGACAGTTTTCAAGCTGGCCCGGAGAATCTCTCTGGCACTGTCTTGCTTCCCAGGAAGCCCAGGAAGTGACTGCAGTGAGGTGGATGCGTGCAAGAGACCTGCAGAAGCAGCAGAGAAAGAAACTGGTGGTGCAAGGAGAAAGGGCTTGCACGGGAGCCTCTAGTTTGCAGGGGACGCTGCTGGCTTCACTGGAGCACTGCATCTGGTACAACCTTCTCTCTTCTCCCTGTTTTTACTAGAACTGTTTCAGTCGATATCTGATAAACTAGAATGGATGTCTAACAGAAGTGGTCAGGGTGGTGTTTCATATGGAGAGTTCAAGTAGAGAACATTATTCTACTCCCTCTGGTCTAGATACTATTTTTTGGAAACTTCTCAAATTTAGAAAGACGAGCACGTGAAGTTTGTTAAGGAAATGTCTCGTCACGAGAAATTCCAAGAGAGTATGGAGCCATTGAGTAACCTTGGAATTCCTTCACAATGTGCTTAGTTATATTAAAGCTGTTGAATCCTAATAGTACGACTTTTGGGACCTCCGTGGCAATTTCTTTAATAGAATCAGGTGCCCATTTTCTGAGGTTTTACTCTCTACCCAGTCACCATTTTAGAGAGGTGCCATTCACCTAAGAATAAAACACTGGAAAACTGACCCCTGTGCCCAAACTTCAGTATACTTTCATTGGAAAGCCATTGTATGGTGGAAATAAAATGAACTAGCACGTTCCTTCAGTCGCTTGGTCTTTCCAGGAAGCAGCAGGCTGAGGGAGCATCTGGTAGCCAGGAGCGAGGGCCCCTGGAGACCATTTCTCTGTGCAAGCCCCTAATGGAGGTCAGCCAAATAGGCATGGCAGAGCCAGGAAGGAAGGGGCTCAAACCAAATGCCAAGCTGGCTGCTGTGTACATTTCAGCGTCATGGTCCTGAGCCCTTAGTGCTGCCTGTGTGGGGAGCTGGGTCTGGTTTGTTTAGTTACTCTGCAACATCCGCACAGAGAAAATCTTTGTTTATTCTGCTCTTTGGTAATTTCCAAAAGGATGTTAAGCCGTTAGCTACTTGATGTCTTGAAGAAGAGGTGGGGAATAAACACCCTTTCCTTCTAATCTTGTCTTCAGTTGACCCATGGTGGAGGGGGGAGGGGTGTCAGCCCTTTGGGGCTGAAAAATACTGAAGTAAGCAAGCGGCTCTGGGCAGTTCAGGATGGCAGAGAGCTGTTAAGGAGCAGGGAGAGTTAGCCTAAGAGCATTCACTAGAAGTGCCAGGCTGACAGGATGGCCTTCCTGGGATTCCTGGTTAATCTTGTTATGTTAATGCATGTGATTTCCCCACGGTGGAGACTGGATGCTCTTGGCACCTATACAATACCTTAAGGCTTAACTCAGGTGTGGAAGAACTTGTTGAGAATCCGTTTGCTGCCAGTAAGGGCCACAGGAACACCCTTACGGTAAGCATCCTAGATGAACCAGCCTGTGCACACCTGTGGGTTGTGTAAGATCTGCACCAGGAAAGCCGCTTCAAACAAGAGGGAGATCTCGTTGACCTTCCGTGCCTAGCTCACATTCTTTGCAGAAGCACAGTCTTCTTTCCCTTTCCTAAGGGAAACACGAATCCTCACATCTGGGCAGTGTCCTAGATACCTTGCCCTCACTAGAGCATCGCTGCATTTCTATGCGTCTGTAGCGGCCTCCCTGCTTGGGGAACTAACTTCATAAAAGGTATGAAATACCTAGCGTAACCAATGGATGTGTGAGCAGATTAGGAGACAAGATTTAGGGCACTCCTTTATCATGTTAATGGAGAAACCCTCAGGGACTCGAGGACATTTGTGAATTCCTTTGCTGCCTGGAAAGTAATCTTTAACTTTAAAGAATGAAGCTTCTCACTTGGCAATCCCACACTGCCTTCTAGCGTTGGCATTTTTCAGTATCTCTTTGGGGGAGGTGGTCTACAGTGTGAAGAAAGTAATCATTATTATCATATTATTATGTACTATTCACATTCTCATTTATTTTTATTAGTGTACATTTTTGTGTGTGGGGGATTAGGGTTCGAACTCATGATCTTGCACTTGCCAGTCAGGCACTTGTGCCACAGAGCTATTTCCCCAGCCCCTATTAGTTTACATTTGATATACAGACTAGTAATGTCTATTTTAAGGAGCTGATACATCTTCATAACATATTTTGATCATTTTCAGTCACTTTAACACTGACCTCCTTACCTCCTTTGGACTGACTGACTGATTGATTGACTGATTGATTGATTGATTGATTGATTGATTGATTGATTGTAGTATTGGGGATGAACCAAAGCCTTTCAAGTACTTTGGCTCTGGAGCTACAACTCCAGACCCTGTTTTTGCGTTGTCTTTCCGAAGAGGGCCTTTCTAAGCTGCTGAGTTGCCCTGGCTGGGCTGGAAGTATCCTGATATTACAGGTGTGTGCCACCACCCTAGAATAAAAATTACCTGCTAAGAAAGTTTCATTTTCTGATTTACAGGAGAAGAGAATAAAGAGGTGTTAGAGCAGTGGTTCTCAACCTTTCTAATGCTATGACCCCTCATGTTGTGGTGGCCCCAAACTGAAAAATAATTTTGGTAGCTACTTCAAAACTGTAATTTTGCTACAGTTATGATTTCCAATGGCTTTAGGCAACCCCTGTGTTTTGGTCGTTTGACCCCCCCGCTGGGGTCACGACCCACAGGTTGAGAACTGCTGTGTTAGAGGATGTTTCTTGATTATGTTAAAGAAGTTGGGTGTTTCTAAAACTTTCAAAGGAGATTCTGTTACACACACACAAACACACACACACACACACACACAATCTAATTAAAGTGTCGTCCTTCACTACTAAGTTGAAGCATTAATTCCTGGAGAGGTGGCTACTTCTTTCTTGTAGGAAGCCCTTGAGCACTTTACTCAAGTCCCAAAAGCTTCTTCACAAGATTTGTGTCCGGAATAAAGGAGAACATAATTGTAAACTGACCAGCCCAGAATGACACACGTTGTGACTACACAGGACACACAGATTGCTGTCTAATCACTTGTGCTGAAAATTGGAAGCCAATTTTTACAAAGGCCTTGATTTAAAAGAGGCATCACAGAATCAGTTCGCAGGTTTTCCTTCCATAAGAGTCATTTCAAATCATAAGGTCAAAAAGAGACCTTCCAACTGCTCACATTCAAAATGTGTAAAATCAACCCAGTATAAGAAACCTGTTTTCACTTGGGTTTCTTGTCATATGCCCTAGTGCAAGCAAGAGGAAGAAGTCTTGGAGTATGACTCTTGGAATGGGGACTATCTTTCATTCTGTCTCTGCCTATATCCACGTCCACATCTCTATCTCTGTCTCTGTCTCTGTCTCTATCTCTTAGCAATGTTTAGCTAATTGAAGTATTTCAATTCACTAACTTTCAAATATCATTTATTTGATACAAGCAGTGGCAGAGCTTGAGGAGACATATTCTCATATTACCTGTAGTTTCATTGTGGGTGTCATGTTATGATTAAAATACTGAATGATTTTACAAACAAAGATGCATTTTTCTCCTGTGTTCATGCCTAATGCACATCAGCAGGGAGCTCTGCTCCTGTAGTCACTCAGGGACTTAGAACTGAGGCAGAGAAAGGAGAATTTGGAAGTGGGACACTGGTTCTTAATGGTTTCATGCCTCACTTTTCCTCACATTTATATCATTGACTCAAGCAAGAATAATGACCATAATTTTGCTTACCGGGTAAGGAGGCATGGAAAACCAATACTATGACATGCCCAGAAGGACAACAGGAATATTTGAAGCAGCTCTAAATCTTGTCATCTCTCCTGAAAATCCCACTTATTCATATTATAGTTATTTAACATTATTGATGTATTTGTACATGTTTATGCATATATATATATATATATATATATATATATATATATACACACAAAGACACATATTATGACATTAAGACAATCACAGAAAAGAATTATGTCCAGTGAGTTGGTTCAGTGGTCGAAAGCACCTGCTTAGGAAATCTTAGACAACCACAGGGACCGCAGTTCAATTCCCAGCACCAACGTGCTGTGGCAGCCTCGTCCCCAGGGCAGGTTGAGCCAGCCATAGTAAAAAGAAAAGAGAATTGTTGTGAAAAGGACTGCAATAACGTAAGTTAGAAATATGAAAATATAGAGATAAAATGATAATATGTCAAATTAAATGCTTTCAAAATCTTGTTCTTCTGAATCCCAGGAGATAAATCATAGACTCTGAATATTTATTTTAGAATATCTGGCAAGGGATGAGTATCAGGTTGAGGTGAAATCTTACGAAGCTTCAATATTTGGGTGAGCAAAGAAAGAAATAGAAGAGACTGAGGAGAAAATACGTGAGATCAAGAAAAGCCAGAGTCTTGATCCAAGGAAGTAAAATATTTGAAGAAATAAGGAGTAGTTTACAGTGTCAAGTGTGAGAGAAAATTCTAGAAGGCTAAAGACTGAAAAGAGATGGCTGAAATAGGTGCTGCTGCACAGGCCTTGGAGGCATTTCCACAGAGAAGCTCAGTGCAGCTCAAGTCCATGACTCTGTGCTCATCATCCTTCTCTCCTGCATTTTCTATTTTAATTTTTGGCACCTAGCCACCGAAGCTAGAAAGCTGAGAATAATTATATGCTCCTGGAACACCCACATCCACTCAATTTCATGTAGCTTGCTATTCCTAAATATCACTTGGATCCTTCTCTCCTACCCATCTGTGCAACAGAGCTCTAATTCAGGCCCTCATCAGCACCTGCCTGGGTTATTTTATGAACTCATAACAAGTGTCCTTATCTCTGGTCCTGTTTTATTAAATCCGTCT
This sequence comes from Myocastor coypus, assembly GCA_004027025.1. Classification (NCBI taxonomy): domain Eukaryota; kingdom Metazoa; phylum Chordata; class Mammalia; order Rodentia; family Myocastoridae; genus Myocastor; species Myocastor coypus. Next base: position 22,058 of record PVJA010012187.1, read on the forward strand.
ATGCTAGTAATCTATGAATGTATAATAATTTATACTAAAATATTGTAACTTAAAACAATAAACCTTTAAAATGTCACATTTCTTGTGGGTGAAGAATTTGAGAGATAATAGTTTTATGATTATATTTGAGAATATTTTATGACCTTGTAGTCAAGATGTTAGCTGGGTCTAGAGTATCTGAAGCTTTAGCTGGAACTGGAAGGTCTACTTCCAAGATAGCTTGTGACACAGCTTTGTGACATCCTGAAGTGATATTGTTGGTCAGTTCTTCTTTGATGATCTTCTCCATAGATTTTATTGAATGATCTCACCATGTGGTAGCTAAGCTTTCATCAGAACAGGAATCCAAGATGGCAAGTAGAAGCTTCAGTTCCTTCGCAACTTAGCTCTGGAAATTACCTGTTGCCACCTTTAGGGCACTCTATTGGTTATGCTGTACAGTGTGTTGAAGAGAGGAGACTACAGAAGAATGCAAATAGCAGAAGGCTAGGCTCATGAGGTCCATCTTGGAACCTGGGAAGAACATCTTCCTCATGTCTGTCAGAATGATGACTGAAACATGGGTCTACTTAAAGGGAAGTGATAAAGCCATAGTATACTAGAGGGATTAAGGAGAACTGTGCAGTTCTGGTGCAGTGCCAGAGAATAACAGGGAGGGAAACAGAATATTATTATGAGAAATGAAGAAATTTACTGAATGATATTAAGGTTCAGCTGAAGACGAGTGCTAAGCATTCTAGCTATAGTGTCATAGAACACGAATTTTGTATATAATGAGGTATTTAACAGGAGCATACAGGGTAACAATACATGTGTCTGGTTCTTTGGTTGAGGAATTCAAGTCAACATCTATATTAATTACTCTCCCATCATTTGGACAAAATACCTGGTACCTGCAATTTAAAGAAGGAGGGTTCAATTTAGCTCAAAGTTGTAGTGAGTTCAGTCCATGGTTGGCTGGCTCCAAAACAGAGATATCAAGAGAAAAGGACCTGGAAGAAGAAAGTTACTCACCAGTGGGATCCAATAAGTAGAGGAAGAGAAGGGAGGATCTGGAAACAAGAATATACCAAGAATATAACCCCATGCCCCAAAGGATCTGTCTCTTCTGAGCAGGCTCCACCTTCAAAAGCATTACTCTGTGGGAACATTTTAGATCTCATCCATAATATTCTGACCTTGGCCCCCAAATAGCCTTATGCTCACCTTATTAGGGAAAATGTATTTAGTTCCTCCCTAAGCATTGATAAGGTCTTAACACTTCCAGCAATGTTGAAAATCTCTCATTCACAGTGCCCTCTGTGACTTAAGGTAAGCTTAGCTGTAAATCCCATAAAAAGAAGAGTTAAATATTTTCAATGTACAATGGCACAGAGTAAACATTCTCATTCCAAAAGTGAGGAATGGAATGATAGAAAAGAATCGGATGAAAACAAGACTGAAACTCAGTAGGCAAACACTAAATCCTGCAACTCTGTGTCTGCCACTCAGGGCACACAGCAATGAGAGGTGATTTCCAAGGACCCAGACAGCCCTACTCCTATACCCTTGCTGCATGGAGCCCACACAACTTCTCTCTGGGGCTGGCACTGCAATTATAGTTTATCAGAGCAGGTGTTCCTGACACCTCCAACTCCCTGGGGTCCACTGTACGTGGGCTTCGCTCTCACAGATATACATGTTACTCCATCAATGATGCATTCCCAGGCCTCCCAGGACTTCCTTTTAATCTGGCTGGAATCAATGGCCCAAGGAGGCCAGGATGTCTTTCAAGCTGGTGGTCATTTTTGTTATCATCCATATGGTGCTGGTTTTCCAGGCATGCAGAATGCAACAGCTATGCAGTTTAGCCTCTGAAAAGTATTTATCCACTTCTTATATTTTCTTCTATTTTCCAGGGGCACTGAATTATCCAATATGACCATTATTTATTCAAGAAAGATAAGCAAATAATTCTCAATATTTTAGAGACGGACTTGAAAAAATTCTTATGAAGAAATTAATTTTTGGTCAGAAAGTAAACAGATATCTTTTTAAAAGTGTTCCAGCATTCTTTACTAGCATTCTAATAAAACTTCTATTACCTATATAAAAAATAAGCACATACATTTCTGTCTAGAAATCCCTCCCCAAAACAACCTCCTCACTTTTTAATGGGGGATAAACATGGTAATAGCTACCATTTATTTAGCCCTTGAATATCATTGTTTATCGTTGTAATAAACAATTGCATGCATTATATTATTTGTGTTTTCTAAACTTCCTGCAATTAATTATTAGTTCTATTTTAAAGTCAAGGAAATGGGCTTTAGCGTGTCATGTAGCCTGTGATAATAAGGACAAAATAGAGACACTTCAGGATTTGAATTTTTAAGCCTTTACTTTGAAAAATAACTTTTTGTATTAAGGTTTATTTTTTGACAGTTCACACAAATTTATTACAATTGACATGCATAATCTTCTCTTCAGTGCATCCATTTGATGACCTTTCTAAGAGTAAGCTGCATGTCCACTGATGCTATGAAGCCCTTGAAGATACCTGGATAATAGGGGTTTCCTCCACTTTCCTAATCATGAAATTCCTTCTAGAGATAAATTTGCCTTCCTATGTTGTGCAAGCAAGGTTAATTTAATGCCATGTAGTTTTCTATTTGAAGTGCACAATTTTGTGAGCTTTTTCTTTTTTAAATGTATTTTTAAATTTCTTTATAACTTTTGATTTTTTGTTTATTTCCATGAGGAAAAAGACAAAATATCAATGAAGCAGTTTCAAAACAGGTTAGTAGGACAGATACAATAATGAATACATTGCATAATGTCTGTGTAGTAGTTATTCAGAGGTGAAGATACAGACATGATATTTTTTTCATTTTTTATTACTGTTAATAAGAAATAACAATGAGACAGTTTCAAAACACATTAGTGGGATGGCCACAATAATTAATACAATGCATATTATTGTCTTCATAGTAGCTGTTCAGAGTACAAGATGCAGACATGATAACTTCTCTAAACACTATTGGCACAAATATTTCTTCTCATTGAACTAAAGAAAGTAGTTGTATACATAGTCCAATAATTCATAATAGTAGTGGGTTATTAGCAGATCTGGCAATGTCAGAAGCTGTTGACTTGAGCCTTTACAGCTCAGCATACTTGTCTGGCTTTACTTTTTATGCCTTGTGATTAAACTTTTCTGCTGGATGGTTAAGTCTAAGTTAAAGCAAGACCTATTCAACAAAACATGTAACTTTTGTATCTGACAAGATCAGTTAAATGCCCCCAGGATTTACCTTGAAGTTATGTACAGCATTTTGTAGAACTTTTGTCAGTGTCAGCCATGTGGATGAGTCATGGCCATTGCTTGACCAGTTTGCTCTTTGTGAAAGCCTGAAAGAATGTTTTCTCTCTAGATGACTCTCCTTAGGCACACTATACATCTTTGACTCCTTTCCTCTGTGGCCCCATGATCTCCTTGAATAAAAAATTTGGGATATCACTGAGTTATAGGATATTACAGTACAGGTTCTCTTATGTCCAGAGCAGACATGATATCTTGTCTAAACAATATTAGTACAAACTTTCTTCTCATTGAACTGAGAGAGTAGCTGTATGTCATAACTGTCTTATATATATATATATATATATATATATATATAGATAGATAGATAGATAGATAGATATAGATATAGATATAGATATAGATATAGATATATTTTTTCACTACTAAATGATCCTTTATGTATATCCAACTTTTTTGTTTTGTTTTGTTAGAGATGGGTGTTCTATTGCTGTTAGAGAAGCTGTATTTGGAAAAGTCTTTAAAAGACCTTTTCATACTTTTAAAAATGTATATAGGACAGGATCTATAGGGTGTACAAAGTCTCACTATGTAGATTGGACTCATACCAATTCCCTTGTTTACAGCCTCCCCAGAGCTGGGATTACAGGTGTGCCCTACCACACCCACTTGGACTGGGAATGTAGCTCAGTGGCGCAGCACCTGCCTAGCAAGCAGGAGGCCCAGAGTTAAGCACGAGGCCCAGAGTTCGATTCCTGATACCAAAAAAACAAAATAGTAAAAAAAAAAAAAAAAAAAAAGAAAGACCTACCACACCCAGTCTCAATCCCTGTTTTAGCAGGCCCTGGGGGCAGGGCCCACATAGCAGGTAGGGATCAAACCTGGGTTGCTGCACTCTGCCTAAGGAAGCACTTTAGTTCTCTGAGCTATCTGGCTGGCCTTTGTGAGTTTTGACTAATGCATGCAGTAAACTAACTCTGATCAGTATGGGGAATAGTTTCTTGCTCAGATAGTTGTCTAATAGCCTTTTGAAGTCAGCCCCTCTTCTCACACCAAGACCCTGCCAACTATTGAACTACAGATTTATTCCCAAAATCATATAAGTGAAATCATACAATGTGAGACGATTCAGTTGGATTCCTTCCCTTCACACAATGCATCTATGAGTTTCATTCAGAGTTTTACACACCAGTAATTCTTTCTTCCTATTCCTGAATGCTAGTGCACTGTCTGCAGGTAATACAGATGGTAATTCAGGAGCTGAAGGTCATTTAGACTAAGGTTTAACACTTATAAATAAAGCTGCTATGGGGCCAGCCAGATAGCTCAGCAGACTAAAGTGCCTGCTTAGGCAGGTGCAGGGGCCAGGGTCTGATCCCTGGTGTGCTGTGCTGGCCCCACCCCCTGAACATGGTGAGACAGCGACTGAGACTGGGCATGGTGGTGCGAGCCTGTAATCCCAGCACTTGGAAGACTGAAAACGGGAGAATCACTACAAGTCCAGTCTACATAGTGAGACCCTGTAGACCCTGTACTAAATACATTTAAATTAAAAAAAAAAACTGCTATAAACATTGATATCTCTTGCACAAATATAGTTTTAATTTCTTTTGGTAGTATTAGGAGATTTCTGGCTTACATATTAAGTACATGGTTAATTTTGTAAGAAATCTTGCTCTTACAAACACTTCAGGGTTCAAGTTATTTTCCTATAACTTATACAGAAGGAGCTGAACAGGTCAGCAATAGACAAATTAGAAGTAGCAGCATAGAAAGCTGAGCTCCAAGAATTTGACTATAAATCTTGTATCTTATTATATGGTGCCTTCATCTATAGGCCAATATTAAAGAATCAATAGGAGAAAGGAAATCTTGGCCTTCTTACAGGATGCGGGACACATGACAGGGATGTATCTACAGCTTTCTTCTATTCAATCTTAAGTTTGAGTCCTCACGATGAAGCAGCATTATATTTTTAAAAAGCTGTCATGCCACTTTCTTCTCTAGTCAGCTTTTTAAAAATATAATGCTGCTTCATCGTGAGGACTCAAACTTAAGATCAATACATCACAACTCTGTGCTCAAAGAAATAAGTTGTCTTCTGTGGCTAGTACAGTAGGATCACCTCTACATAATAGATAATTTGAACCCTACATTGAATGGATATGAACAAGTGTCAACACACTGCCAACTAATGTCGCCATGCAGAGGGTGTGATAAATAAAGTAGGTTTGGGAGAGGGAGAATGATAAATTTTTCAATTAGTTAAAGCTTAACAACCCAGAATTTATCCAATTCCCAAAGCAGCGGTCTCCACCGAGTAAACACTATGAATTTGAATTTTAATTGATAGCGCCTCTCTTCTACACCTGGTCAGATAGCCATGTGTCACTCTCAGCAACCAATCTCGGTGTGTCAAGGTCCTGTGCCAAAAATTCAGAAATGCTGTAGGACAAAGGATAAGCTCTATATAGGGAGGCATGTTTTGGGATATATAGAGAGCCCTTTGGGGTCCTAATCTGGTTCCAAGAAATTTATATCCATAATCCCATGGTTAAGTTATTGCAATCTCAAATTAACTCCAATCTACATCTCTTCTAATGCAACCCATGGTGAAAATAAAGACACAAAGGCATGTTTGTAGTTATGAGGAGCTAAGGCATCCTAAGTCCAGCCATGATGATGGCTACCCAGAATAAAGGCCTCAACCCAGGGCCGAACCTGGGTTTCATTAAATCATGAAGAAGGGAATGGCTTAAGGATGAGTAACAGAATGGTGGGAAATAGGTGAGTGTCGTGAGCCGGGCTAGGTAGGAGGCCTGAAATCTCTGCAGAATGTGGAGAGGAGGATAGGTGGAAAGAGTAATCTGGATAACACAACTGAGATGCAACTAATGTTTTAGGGTTGGTGCTTCAGCTCTGATGTGTGATCTTCCAAACCCCAGGAAGCCACAGTTTTTATCTCAAGCAAGGAGCTTTGGCTCCTCATTCCATCCGTTCCTGACTCATGCAAGAGGTGGTGGGTGGAAGTTCTGGGGAAACAGGCCTGCCATCTTCAAAGACTACCATGAGCACCTCCACTAGACCTATAGAGATTGCTTGAAGCAAATGAAGGGAAAGTTCTAGCCTCCTCTGTACATATCAGTATGTGGAAATAAGGCCAGGCTCAGCCAAAATGGAGATAATTGCTCCTCCTTTAAGGAAAGTTACCCCATGATCTTCCACAGGGATGGTTGCCACTTGCCACCACTCGTCACCAAACTCTGGAGCTCTGTGTCACCCAGTATCAAATTTCTTGGTTCAGAGGTGTTCCCAGGTGAGACCTTGAGATGAGTCACTGTCAGAATCCATTGGGTTTACCAACCAAACTGACTCCTGTGGAAGGCTGGAATTGTGGGTCTGAATCTTAGCAGGCCCCAGAGGAGGGCCTTACTAAAAGACGCACTTGGGCAGTCTACTCTTGTGATTGACCAACCTCATCGCCTTCCTACTCAATGGCCACAGAATGAGCTCTGTCCCTTGAGGTCTATGCTGCTTCTCTAATGAGTGGTAAGTAGATATCTAGCCTGAAGAGTTGCTGGTGTAAAAGCACCCAGTTCCTCAGAAAAGGAAGGAACCCACATCTTACGCTATACACATTGAAGTTTCTTTCTTGGTCCACATGGGGTGAGGTCTCTGAGTACCAGAGGACATGCCTCCAGTTTCAGAACTGAGGGACACAGAGCAGTTACAGAGCTGGCTTAGCAGGTACAGGAGTTGTTCTCCGCAAACGTCCCCTTGAATGGACTTACTCATTTAGCGACACCCAAGCAACCTAGTAAGGAGAGCCCCAGCCTGAGAAGTTGGGGTTTGTTTTCACTGCCCGCGTGGTGTCCACTCTTTCATTGCCTGAAACAATGTCACTTCTCACATATTCTACCACCAGCTGTGGCGGCCCAGCTACCAGATAAACTTGGGCAATGACCACTGCACACAGAAGCCCTTTAGAGAGAGCACAGTGCTAAAGTCCATCCCCAGATTGTCAAGTCAAAGCGTGTGCCCTGGGGCAAGTCTGCCCCTGCCCAGCACTGCCATCTTTATTTTGCAAAGTTGGTATATTGAGACCTGCATGATCTTGTGGCCAGAGGACTCTTCCTCTATTCACACAACTGCATTTACTTCTGCTTTGCTTGGCCTCCCAAGTGCTGCTCTCCTCACTAGCTCTTTACATTTAGTGCAGGCAGCCAGAAGCTGCAAGTCCAAGCTAAGTCTGTGGGAGGAGTACTACCCTCCCTACTTCCTAGCCAGCTGCATCATGGGAAAAAAGGGAGAACCTACCTTTGAGACTTTCAGGTTGGAACTGCATCCTTCAGCTGTGTTTGAATTCCGTAGAACCTATATTAACATCCTTAATTTGTTGCCATTTCTTTTTCTACTTGAACACAGTTAATGATATTGAGCTTCTGTTACCAGCCATGGCCTAAAGTAAGTCCTGCAAGTAACAGAGATGGGCAAAGTAGGCACAATACCTCTGGAGTGCACTGATTTTTATAAAAAGTTAAATGGAAATGAAACTATTTGCTCACTGCCATGCTTGATTTATAGCCTGATTTATTAGATTAGATGAGCGTTTGAGTTAAGTTATGAATCAAACAAGTCCTTGAACACTCAAGTTGATTTCCTATGAAGAAAGAGGTTTGACACTACAAGGCCAGCGGAACTACAGAAAACAAATTATGCATTGTCTGATTTTTATTCAGTCAAACAGAAAAAATGTTACTAGCATTCTTAAAAAAGAGGAATAATGTCAAAATAGGAAAATATGAAGGCAAAATATATTCATTGGGAAAATGGATGTGTGTACTGTTCAGGACTTTAAGTCCTCAGTGATGGATTGAAATGTATTGAAATACAAAGAATTCCCACTGACAGCAAAGTAGGCCAACTTAAAAAAAATATTCTCATGTCTATCTATAAAAAGCCCCAGTATGTAGTAGTTCTGTGGTATGAGCTGCGTTTGTTCCCAAAAGGTCCACGTGCTAGAACTTTGATCTCCATGGTAACAGTATAGATAGATGGTGGCTCTGTGAGTGATGGGATTTAGAAGGCGATCAGGCCATGGGTGTAGTGTACCATCTTCAGAAGGGATTAACATAGTTCTCACAAGCTTAGGTGTGGGTTGTTGCATAAAGAAGCCATTCTACGTGCTTTGCCCTCTCTACCTGTACGACCATTTTCCTTTTCACTTGCTTACTATGTTGTGCCACAGTCACGGAGCTGTCTCACTGTGTCCAGACTATTTGGATAGTGTACGGTGGGTAGCAGAATAGAGTATTACAGTGCCATGCTATATAGAGGCTAGGGGAGACCCTCTCACTAGGAAGAGCAATATGGGGTTGACCGGCTTGACTCAGGGAGCCAGATTGCAGCCCTGCCTTTCATGTCACATTAATCCTTATGTACATCTTGACTCCTAAGTCACTAGGACAGATCAGAGGTGACCCATATGGCATCACTGGCTTATCTCAGTTTTCTGGCTCTTCCATTCCTGGTTCCAGTGGATGGAAGGCTCTGTGTGTTGACCAATTTACAAAGAAAGGAGCTGCCTGTATTGCCATGCAGGGACTGACCTCACAGATGTTTACGCATAAGGCTGAGCGGGCAGGACTCCAGCCTCCTTCTATGCTTGTTTGTATGGGATAGTCCAGAACGTCCTCTCTGGATAAGAACATTGCTCATGCTTTTCATCCTCATGACGTAAATTCTGCCAATGTAGTAATCATTTTAATGACTTGGTACCGGGCACCCCTACACATTTGATCCAAGTCCTTCGGTCTCCTGTTTCTTTTGCTACAGAACAGTTTTAAAAGTTGGTATAAACCCACTTCACTCTTCACTCACTATGACAAGAATAAAATTGAGCTCAGATTTTTACAGTGAAGTTAAGAAAAGCAAGTCTGATGTAATTATTCTGATTTTTTAAAGTATTATTTTATTTTGTTTTGTTGTTTCAGAACTTTTGTTTGTTTGTTTATTTTTGTGGCCGGCTCAGTCTTCCCTGAGGGGAGGGCTAGCGCAGCATGTGGTGCTGGGGATCGAACTGCGGTCCCTACAGCTGCCCAAGCTTTCCTAAGCAGGAGCTTTAGACCACTGAGCCATCCTGCCAGGCCTAATTATTCTGATTTAATAAAAAAGAGAGAGGGGGAAGAGGGAGAGAGTGAGGAGAGATGGAGGAAGGAGGGAGGGAGAAAGAGAGAGAGAGAGAGAGAGAGAGAGAGAGAGAGAGAGAGAGAGAGAGAAAGAGAGAACAAGCGAATTCATCTAACATTTCTCTCTCTTTCTGGAGCTAACAAGCTCCAGAGATGATCTTGGCATGATGACATCTTATAAATAGTGCACTACCTCCACCTTCCAAGACACTGCAGCGCTTTATGATGCAGTGTTGCCTTCCTCACCGGTTACTATTCCTTTTCTGTGAGTTTCAGCCCATGAAGGGATTTCATTTATAAGATACAGAATGCAAAAATTTCAAAACTACAGCCTTCATCTGCTCTACTCCAAATACGGGAGAAGTATTTTAAGTGTCACTAGGGCCTGATAACTTAGATTTTAGAGCGAGGGCACTCTATAGCAACTGGGAAGGAAAGGTAAAGCTTAGCTGTCCTGGCTTGGCACAGTCTCTGCGCTGCAGCCCCAAATGACTGAGTGCAGACTCTGCACAGCTCTCCCTTGGGCCCTGGCAAGGGGTGAGGGCAGGAGTCAGATGCTGGATGTTTTTCTAAGGCAGAAATGTACTGCAGATACCATCTCAATTTTCAGTGAAGTAACATAAGAAGAGGTTGATTTATTTATCCAGTAGAAATGGTTGTTTGAACTCTTAGCATAAGGAACTGTTCAATTGAACTATGGTGACCACTCAGTGGATGAGCACCAGGCTTTCATAATAAAATTTGAACCTAGAAAGCAACCTCACAATTTTTTTTTTTTAAAAACTTTTTATTTATTTATTATTTTTATTCTTGTTTCAGAACCTTTGTTTATTCACTCATTTTTTTGGCCGGCTTAGCCCACCCCCAAGGGCAGGGCTGGCACAGCATGTGGTGCCGGGGATCAAACCAGGGTCCCTGAAGCCTCCCAAGCTTTCCCAAGCAGGCGCCTTAGACCACTGAGCCATCCCGCCGGGCCAGAATTTTTAATAATATAATTTTAAGGTAAAAATCTGAATGCTGATTTTATCAGCACTCTAATTATAGTGTGAGAAGATAGGTAATATAAATGCTATATTACATAAGGAGACCTAATTTTTTGTTTTATTTCCTTCTTTTTTCTTCTATATTTGTAGTGGTGGTTACAATAAAATTGCATTATTTTTTGAACTACAGCGAAGTCTTGGTTGCTTATGTCACTGAATGCTTGACTTTTTGAGTAATGTACGTGACAGAAGGGAAAGAGTCTTTCACAATATTTACTTTCCATTTTTCTTTTTTAAAATTTTCAGAAGTTCTGGGTAAGATAAGTTTATGAAATTTTAGAACTCTAGAAAATTTATAGAATAATCTTTGAAGTGTAAATACTAAAATTTATCATGAAACAAACCAAAAATATCCCCTTTTCTTCAATTTTTTCTAACAAGTATTCATTTTTAAATGAAGTTTTTGGGGTTGGAGAATAGCTCAGTAGAATAAGTGCTTGCTTGGCAAGCTCAAGGCCCTGAGTTCAATCCCCAGTCCAGCGAAAGAAAGAAAGAAAGAAAGAAAGCTTTTGCTTTGGAATAGTTACTCATTTGCAGAAAAATGAAGAAGATAGTATAGAAAATTACTATAGAGTCTACATCCTATGCCCTCCAGCATTATAATTTTACATTTGTGCGGTTACTTCAATATTTACTACAGCCTATTTCTTTTCTTTTCTTTTCTTTTCTGTGTTTTAGGGAAGGCTCTACAGGGTGTTCAGAGTCTCACTGCTAGATCGGACTGTTTACAGTCTCCCAAGAGCTGAGCTTATAGGAGTGAGTCACCACAGGTGCTTTAATATGCTGAGCTATTCGGCCAGCCCTCTTCCTTATTTTTTTACAAATGTCCTTTCTCCATTTCAGAATCCTACCCAGGAACCCACATTTATGTCTTGTCCCCTTAGACTCCTCATAGCTATGACAGTTTCTGACTTTCTGTTTTAAACCCTTGACTGTTTTGAGAAGTAGAGAATAAAAAGTTAGGATTTTGTTTTAAAGAAACTTCTTCCACAGGGATTTCTGTGTTTACACTGGAGCTATTGGTTTTCTGATAGAGGACAACAGAGTGTGTACTACCAGTGTGACTTATGATGTTGACCTTCATCTCCTGGAGAAGGGAGTGAAATATTTCTTTAAGCAATTCATTACTTGAAAATCTTTCAAGGAGGAAAGAGTTAAAACAAGCATGGTAAAACAATACATAAGCCATGAGCAAACAAACACAGCAAAACTTTAACCTGTGATTGCCAGCCCTCATTAAGCAAGAGCTTTGCTTTCCCAGCATTTCTCTCCTGCTCGCCACTTACCCATCTCACCCAGCCCTCTGTGCTTCCATGCCTCCATTTTTCTTTATTTAATATATGAGTAAAACCAGATTTATGTGAAAATGTATTTATATTAGTTCAGAGATTAAAATGCCACAGAGCTTCTAGAACTTTTCAGAAGACCTGATGTTGAGTTTGGGGCTATGTAGAACATAGGTGAAGGTAGAGGTTAGTCATAATCTCTGTCCTTCACATAAACAGAAGAGATAAGACTCACAGAACTGTCAAATAAAAAAATGCACTGCTAGTGACAAGGACCAGCCATCCAACCCTGCACCTGACTGCCAGGAAATGGGCTTTGTAGGGTGCTGATGCCCCAGGAGCCAACTCAGTTTCCTTCTCTAATTTTTGTGTCTCCCTTCTATCTGACCCATTCACGTTGCTTCATAAAACCATATTCAATGAATAACAGAGTGTTTCATAGAGATTTGAGATCATATTAAAAATAAAACTCTCAGATCAAAACATCACATTTTATACCATAATCACACACAATTATTATTTGTTCATTAAATAAATTAATAATAATTACATACCTCAAAACTCCTAGGGTTATTAGTGTGTCAGCCCTGCCTCCAGCCTTTCTTGGGGAGTCCATTTCACCCCTGCAGCCTTTGCTCCTTGAAGTCTTAAGTCTGTACCCCCATCCTTTCATTCCTTCCCCATCCCCACTCAGGGAAGGGACAAGTCACTACAGAGATTTGTCCTCACTTACCCAGGGGCTGGCATACAAAAATAAACTAGACCAGTTAGAACTTTCCTTTGGAAATTCGGACTAAGCAATAAGGAATAAATTGCCAGGAAGCAATTTTACTGAAGCTGTCAAATTGCCTTAGGCTGAACTAAGCCAAAGCCATGTATGAAGCAAAGTTGTGAACTGGTGTAAGGAGAAAAAGATGGTTGGGGGGAAATGAGTTTGAAGAAACTTACAGGAGAGAAGTCACAAGAGGGGACACGGACGAGCCCAGAGGAGAGAGACAGGACCCAAACTGGGAAAAATCCAGTGCCCTACTACTTTCTGATATATTTGGGCATAGATGACTAACTTCAGGTAAACCCTGTCCCGTTTTTTGAGATTGATTATGTCTCTCTTCTTCAGGGTTCAAAGAGATAGACCTAAAACAGTCAGTTTACATAAACCCCTACTCCATTCATAGCTTGCCAAGTTTTTCAAATTTAAAGAATTTCTCTTGCAAAAGGGGAGTATTTTACATGCTTTAGAATGTCAAATTTTCAAGTTTATCTCTCACAAAGTTTGCTTCAATATAATAGGGCAAAGGTGGAGAAGATGGAAAACAAACAGCAGCCGCACCTCTGCCATATTGAGTAATCACATAGGAACGCAGTTTTCCCATCAAAGGATGCTTGCGATGTATCCATCATAGAGGAGATCAGTTACAGTATGTGCTTGTTGAGCAATAAGTGCACTGCATTTATTTTGCAACTATGCAAAAGCATGACCCCAAAGCATATGAAAGCATGCCACAAGTAGAATGCTATGCATAACAATAAGATTTAGAAGACGTTAACTGAAAGTCACTAGCTATCCAGAAAAGAAAAATCTTAAAAATAAATATTTGAATAATTACATTTCCCTGCAACATAGTTTCTGCTTCATCTGCATAGTAATTTATTTGTGTCCTTTCAAGTACAGGTACTGAGACTTTCTCGGCTTCAAGTTTCTAATTTGGGGAATGTTTTCAAATTAGCTTATTTTCAAAACAAAAATCATTGTAAAATCTTCAATGAGCTTTTTTAAAAAGCTATTTTTTGCCATAGTGGAAAAATTTGACACTATTTATGCTTCATATATTTGTTGAGTTATGAATTTGAGATTTTAAGAAGCTATATTTTGCTTTAAAAGTTGGATTGTGCAATTTAATTAAAATTAAATTTATATAATTTCATCAATTATATGATCCTGGTAAGTTAGAATGGTTCTTAAAATCAATGACATATCAGCATTTAATGGTTTAAATTTGGTTGACACTGAAATGGATTTTTATTCCATTTTATTTAAGTAAAGCCTGATCAAGACCAAGATGTCAAACAGATGGAGTGAGAAACTGGCAAAGTTAGATTATTAAATTCAATTTTGTATAACATTTGAAGTTGAGATTTTGCTTAAATTGGAGATTAACTTTACATTTTAACCAGTAAACCTCCAAGACAGCACTGCTGTACTTAAAATAACAGAACACTGGTCTGTATCACGGGGACAACGCCTGGGTGGCTTTCCTGAGCCCTGCCCAGAGCAAGGCAGCTTTGGGTTGTGGATTTCTTAAGCCTTTAGAGCCACAGCCATTGTGCAAGCAATCCTTTATTTAATTGTTTCAAAGGTTCCCTGACAGAGGGACTGTGGAAACACCCTGAGTTACCACTGTGACCCCATCAGAGAATTCAATAACAGCCCAAATCCCTTTGATCCTGAGAATGTCTTCATCTACACTTGCTTCATAACACAAAGGATGACACAGCATTCACAGTGCTCTAGAATGTTACTTTAGCAAGAGGGTTCAGTGAACTCTGGGGTCCCTGCTAAACGATTAGGTAAATATGGCAGGAATCATTTTCTTTCCCCTTTCTTTCCATCTTTATTTCTCAGATCAAGAAGTTGGTTGTTTTTTTCGCTCTATTTTTCTTACAACTGTTGCATAAAGAATTCCTACTTTATTTGCAGCATGAAATTCTTCCAGGCAGTTCCTCAAATTATTATATCCTCCTTTTTTATTATTATTATGGACGGGTCAGCCTGCCCTGGGGGAGGGGCTAGTTCAGCATGTGGTGCCGGTGATTGAAGTGCGGTCCCTGCAGTTGCCTAAGCTTGCCTAAACAGGTGCTTTAGACTGCTGAGCCATCTCTCCAGCCCTCAAATTATTAAAGTGCTGAAAATGGTTACAAGTCTTTCCTGTGGACAGCAAGACTTGTGGCACTTTATTTTTGCAGGTAACACTTGCATTTCCTTTTATAATGCTTTTTATATTTTTGTCACCAAAGAAACTCTAATGTACACCAACCCAGAACCTCCCAGACTCAATCTAGAACTTGAAGCAAGTTGCTATAGGCTCAGTGCTATTTGGATCTTCTATTTTATTCCTTTTTCTTTCTGCTTTATAATCGGTAGTCACATGTGCTTTTTTTTTTTTTATGTTATATCCAGCTCAGCCTGCCTTGGGGGTGGGGCTGGCACAGCATATGGTTCTGGGGATGGAACCGCAGTCCCTGCGGTTGCCTAAGCAGGTGCTTTAGACCACTGAGCTATCTCACCAGTCCACATGTGCTTTAATATCATTTCCTCCACATCTTCTCCCCAGTGTAGATACTCACAAGAGATATACTTTGAAATTCTGGGCTATCTGAAGACTCACACTGATATATATATATATATATATATATATATATATATATATATATATATTCCAGTTTGAGAAATGTGAGATAATAACAATATCAAAAGACAAATTCTTATGCCACATTGTAGAAATGAAACTACTGTATCTATGACCAACAGCATTCACTAAATGCAAAAAAATACAAATATTAAGTCCATGGCATCCAAAGATGAAAGCCTTATAAATTTTTTGAGAAACATATGATAATTTATTCTTGTAAGCTTTCCTTAAAAATTCATTTAAAATAATAATCATTTAAAAAATATCCTCAAGGGTAGATTCAGCCATCAAGTTTGAGGGCTTGAAAATTTTCACACATGTGAGCTGCGCGGATCACTTTGCATCTTTGTATTGTTTCACCAGCTATACATGGGGAATGATGGAACCTATCTCATTGAGCTGTGTGATGATTACATTACCACACATGGTATTTGGTAGATACTACAAAACAGATGCATGTAAAAGTAGAAACATAAATGAAAGGGAATTTTATTTTATTAAAGGAGAGGGTCAACTTTAGAGACCCCAGAAGTGGGACTTTCAGGCCCTGCTCTCCCACACGAATTAGAACTCTGAAAACTTCAGTTTGATCTCTGTCAGTCCCTCATCAAATTGTGACAACAGCTCACAGTCTGCTGTCTCATCCTAACTCTCTGTAGCAAAAGATAAGCCATGAAGCCATTGGAAAGGGGCCATCCATCCTGGCATCACTTGCTATAATTACCCTCCAGAAGCCCCGGTTCTCAGTCTGGGTGGAAGTGCGCTGGGCCAGCGCCGCCAGGAAGCACAGCTGGCCGGGCTCTCTCTTCCTGGCGCTGTCTTGTCTGTCTGTTATTGTTTCAGAGTATACATTTTTTTCTTTTTTGTTCATTCCTGCATGTGGACAGGGAAACTTTAACCTTTCAAAAAGGGAGTGATGAAGATGCTTGCTGACTCTGACCTCAGAGACACCACTCCATGGAACCAGTCCTGACTGATGTTCTTTCCCATCACCTTGGCCTTTTATTATCTCCTGGAGATAAACCCTGTGTAGATATTTTTCAATGTGTGGACTCCCTAGCAACCGAGCTTTGGGAGCTCATGTTTGTGCTTTTTGCAGCAACCCTAGTTTCCAGATGAATTTGCTCCCCCTGCCATCCCTGAGATAACCTCTCAGAATGAAAAGGGCCTGATGGTGGTTGTAAGGCCCTGCAATGAAAATAGGTTTCACAGACAGATGCAAAATGTAGGTATTTTGTATGTGCACAAACAATGAAAACAAAGTTCTCCTGATGACGTTTATACATCTGAACTTCTCTTTAGAGTGAAGAGAGTCATGAATATTGCAGTTCAAAGGGCCCATTGTACTTAAGATTCTCTTCTGAGCAGGAGACCACTGAGGTGACTGCTTGTGTCCACTGCCTGGCTCCCTGCCCAAGGCCCAGAACGTGCAAGGCAGCAGCTTATAGCTCCTCTTGGAACGTTTGAAGCTCTTGTTCCCAGGTAGGTAGAAGGATAACAAAGAACATATAAATTTGCATTTGAATGGCTCACCTATGGAAAAAAAGAGATGACTACAATCTTTTCTGCAGAGGATTTGTGGCAACTGAAAATATCAAACTTGTGAATTTATACTGAGCTTGAGTAGTTAGGCTTCTCTGGTCAGAAGATATTCTGCACTAGGAGCAGTAAGTAAGAAAGGAGCCACTGAGCTAGAGTTCTGTGTACTGGAACTGAAGGAGTAGACAGGAGATACTGTAGGAGGCTGTGAGAGTTAGTACATGACAACGGGTAGAGCTGGGATCCTCATCACTCGACATCCAAGTGCAAACCATAACTGTGCTGCTTAGCAGATGAAACTTCTAAGTTTCCCCAGTCCTAGATCCCTCCTGTAGAAAATGAGGAACTTATAAAGGTGCTCCAATTTTTTTAAAAAATAATGTGGACAGGGTGCCTGCATGATAGACTGGAATAAATGGTATTTATTAATTGGCTGTTAACTAAAGAGGATGGGAAAATTACACGCTTTGGAAATGGCTTTAATAGCTTCTCATAGCAAGCCTGTGAAGTAGAGTTACATTACATGCAGTTCTCCCTAATCAGTGACATAATAAGCCATTTCTGAAACCTCTACTATAGGCATGTTTTCTCTGGGTACTGAGGCATGGGTAGCTATAAAGACACCTACAGGCAGGCCAAGTAAAACATGTCAAAACTTTCTCATGGGATTGGATGTTATTGTTTTCATAGTTACGTTTCCTAGCAGGTAGAGGATCATTAATACATATTTGCTAAATAAATAAGTGCTCCAATGAACAAATAAATTCATAATGAAGATATTATTTTCATAGTGGAATAATCATGCAGCTCATGGGTTATACCGTATGCAAATAATGAGAAAAACGAGGAAGGATGGAGCTGAATACCCTGTCTCTGATAAAATGTTTTAATAGCCTAACCCAGCAGAGAGAGGATGACTACAGATCTTTCAAAAGATGAAGGGGGGAGGCTTGCTAATCCATGAAATCAACGAGTCCTTGTGGATGCCTCTTTCATTTTAAGTTCAAAACTAGGCAAGAGAAACAGATGTAAACAATGCTTAACTGGGGCTCAGAGGGATTGCCAGCTAGTCCTCATACTGTTGCTTCAGCTAGCGCAGAAGCCTTCCTGGACTGAAGGCTTATTTTGCATTTTATGAAATGTATACACAGCAATCACAATGCCACCTCATATGCCAAAATACCTAACACCTACAGCTGATTAAAGCACTATACTATATTAGAGCATTATGTAAGAAAAAATAGGCTGATACAGTTACAGGTTTTGGTGCAGGGTTCATGGCCTGGGCCTTGAACTCTGTACTAAGCACTATTCTTATTCTTTGTCCCAACTTTTTATTTTGAAGTAAATTTTTCCTAAGTTGCTAAGTTATACAGGTTGGGCACAAATGGGCCTTCTTCCTCCCTCACTCTTCTAGTGAACAGAGATTACAGGAATGTTCCATCATGCCCTGCCTTAAGTTATGTTTAACAATATTGAAATAACGTATTTTGGGGGCTGGCCAGGTAGTTCACTGGATTACAGCACCTGCTTAGGCAAAGCACAAGAACTGGGGTTTGAGTCCCAGCACCTCATGTCGGCTCCAGCCCAGGGGCATGCTGAGACAGCGATTAAGACTGGGTGAAGTGGAGCATAATCCCAGCTCTTGGGAAGCCGAAAACAAGAGGATCACAACGAGTCCAATCTGTGTAGTGAGACCTTGTAGACTCTGTCGTAAATATTTTTCTTAAAAAAAGAAATAATGTATTTCCACATTTTTATTTATTCTATTATTTGTTTATGTATTGATGCATTTATTTATTTATTTATTTATTTATTTATTTATTTATTTATTTATTTATTTGTGGGACTGGGGTTCAAACTCACGACCTTGCACTTGCCCAGTAGGCACTTGTGCCTCAGAGCCATCTCCCCAGCTCCCAATGTATCGATGCATTTAGTACAGAGTCTATACATAGTGATTCTCCTGTTTTAAGCTTCCTAAGGCTGGGATTACAGGCACGTGACACCACGTCCAGTGTCAATCACTGCCTCAGCGTTCCCCGCGGGCGGGGCTGGCATGGCATGGTGGGTACTGAACCCTGGCTTCTGTGCTTTGCCTAAACAGGCACTTTAGTCCACTGAGCTACCTGGCCGGCCCTATTTTCACATTTTTAATCACAGTGTATTCTACATATTCTAGGCCATATAAAAAGAACAACACTTTATCTCCTTTGCCTAAAGACCCTTGTCTTAATTATTGTTTCCTATTACACCTATTCACTCATGATTTAAAACCCATCCATCTAATATCTTCCTTTCAGTTCTTTTTTCCTAGACGGTAGCACCTTCAGTACAATTTTATAGGAAAAAAGAATAGAAGAAAAACTTGAACCAGTAATTTTTATCATGTCTAACAATGGTTCTCTTCATAGATTATACACTGAGCAGATAGGTGTAGTTATTAGCTGTATTTTGAGTGATGTGAACTTGATCTTCCTTGACCATTGGAAGGCTCCCACGGGGGGCCACATGACTGCACCTTCATCTCTGATTATTTTATTATTTCATGGTTGGTATATAGGTCAATTAGAGCTCATTGGATGCAGTATGACTTTGCTAGGTTTGCTGGGCATGATACCCTGGACGTTCCGAAATAGATAAGGGTCTAAGAGGACAGAAGGAGCACCCCTCGCTGCCATGCTGCTGCTTGTCGGGGACCACAGGAATGCAGCTGAAGGCAGCGCACAGGTTCTCAGCATCTGTACTTTTCCTACTTTTTCCTGTTCAGCAGAGACATAGTTCCTCGTCTCAGAGACGACCTCCTTTGCCATTGCTTTGCTTTGATTTTATTCCTTTCCTTCTGCAAAATGTAGCAAAATCAATTATTGCCTTTCCTCAGTCTCTCAGTCTCTTGCCTCGTCTTTTCCTCTGCTAAGAGAGACAAAGATAAAAAGAAATGAGAGGATGGGAAGAAGCGAAGGCAAAAGGAAAGGAGAAAAAAATGGAAGGATGGACAGAGGGAGAGAAAGATGGAGGAAATAAAACACAATGTAAGTTTAAAACCTCACCCTGCAACTGTCAATCAGCCACTGAACCAATCAGACCTCTCCCCTAACCCTACACATGCGGACAGTCCTCCTTCACCAGCTTCCCCAAAAGAATTATTTAAACTTGGCATCTTCACTTCTTATTTTTCTCACGCACACATTTACCTTAATTTTCTCCTTGCACCAAATTCCTCTTGCTAAGCTCATTAACGACCTTAAGATTCCTTTAGTTCCACTCCTGTCTTTTCAGCAGCATTCATTTTGAACAGTCATTCATTTTGAAATATCCTATGCCCTTAACTTCACCCTCACACTTACTTGTCTTTTCTCTAACATACTTAACCACTTTTCTATTTTCCTTTCATGGCCAGTCTATCTTTGTACCACCGATTTTTTGAATTCCTCCAAGAGAAAGCAAGCAGAAAAGTAGGAAACATGGCAGGGACAAAACCATGCACTTATATACACAGGAAGAATTAGACAATGGTCCTAGGAATTTCCAACAGGTTTTGGCACTCATAGTAGTAATGTGTAAGACTAAAACCATGCTTGGAATGCCTGTCATTCTGGTCTTTTACATGTGTGCTGCTTCTAATGTAATTTCAATTATTGCTATACTCTCTCTCATATAAATGTTTGTTTCAAAAGAAAACAAAACAAGGGTAATTAGAGACAGTAGGAGACAAGGAAAAATGCCATAGGATTGACCTGCTACAATTTTGTATATGTTTAGATTTCTAAATTTCTGCCTGAAAATGTGTAACAGTTTTTTAAAATCACATTCTATAGGAATTTATTAGAATACCAATGATTGATGGAAAATACCCGTTCCATGCTAAGTCTAAGGTGTTTCGTATTCAGAAAGACAGTGATGTTAAGCTGAAGTACTTATGTTACAGAGTAATAGTATCACTTAGCTTCTCTTCGGGAGGGTTAAGTACCTAAATTTGCAGACCAAAAATTCGAGAAAAAAAAGGGAGGGACTACAAGGATAGCCAATATTTTGGCCCTAGCTCTTCAAGGTTAGTGATGACTCTGGACACAACAGAACCTGTGCTATAACATCCTATAAGTCAGTGGTGTCCCACATTTTCTATTCAAGGAGATTATGAGGCCACAGAGGAAAGGGATTGATAATCTATAGTGTGCCTAAGGAGAGTCACTTAGACATAAAACATTCTCTCGGGCTCTCACAGAGAGCAAACTGGTCAAGCAATAGCAGTAACTCATCCAGATGGCTGACACTGACAAAAATTCTACAAAACACTGTACATGGTTTCAAGATAAATCCTGAAGGGATTTGACTGATCTTATCAAATACAAAAGTTACATGCTTTGTTATATAGGTCTTCCTTTAACTTGAACTTAACCATCCAGCAGAAAGGCATAAGAAGTAAAGCCAGATTAGTACACTGAGCTGTAAAAGGCTCAAGTCAACAGCTTCCAACATTGCTGGCTCTGCCAATTACCCACTGCTATTATGGAATACTGCTCTATGTATACAACTACTTTCTGTTAGTTCAATGAGAAGAATTACTAGTACAAATAGTGTTTAGAAAAGTTACCATGTCTGCATCTTGCACTCTGAACAACTACTATGAAGACAACAATATGCATTGTATTAATTATGATGGCAGTCCTACTAATGTGTTTTGAAACTGTCTTGTTATTGCTTATTAAAAGTAATAAAAATAAAACAAAAAAACAAAACTTGATGTGTATTCCCTCATCGGCCAATTCAAGGAAGCCCATGGTCTCAATCACTGTGTATACATAGATGGCTCCAAATCTCTATTTCTGACAAGTCACCTTTGTACACATCTAGCTGTACTGCAAATCATCACTATCCTCTTCAATGACTTAATCTGCCATGCCTCTCTTATTCAAGTGTCTGGATATTTTATGTGCTGAGTTACATGAAAGAGAGCATAAAAGAGAACAATGTTGGATTTTTGCACTATTGCTGCAAATTTCTTTTCTAGTGTACAAGTTCTTCATATATTTTGCATCGCTGTCACTTGAGAGATACACATTGAAGATTAGTACTTCTTGGTATTGCTTTTTGGAATTGCTTTTTTCCTTTGCTTTAAGTTATACTTCATTTGTTGTTAGTATACCACTCTATTGTGATTTGAGCAATATTTTTACTATATATATTTTCCTATGTTTTCACTCTCAACTTTCCTATTTTTTTTTTCAACTTTCCTATTTTAATGTCTTACAGTGCAATTCAAATAGCTAGTATTTAAAATTTTAAATGCATTCCTTAAAATCTCTTTCTTTTACTTAGGATGTTTGAACAATTTATATTTAATATACTTATTGGTAGGAGGTGAAGATTTAAGTCTTCTACTTTGTTGTTGTCATTGTTCTCCATTATTCTCTCCATTTTTTCTGTTTTTTAAAAATTTGGTTTCCTGTCCAGAAAGGTATGAACATTTAGTGAAGACACCTGGGAACTGATTTCTATAGTTTACTGGTGAGTTATCCTGCTGACATTTTACCAGAATGGTATGTGTAAGCAAAATGAAATTCATTCTACAAACATCATCTTGAGTGTGTGTTTTCTTCCATCTTTTCCACTGTTAATAAAAGATTCATGTTTAAAAAAAAAAAGTGTCAAAATGAAAAGGCTGAGTTTGATGGCGCACGCCTGTAATCCCAGCACTTGGGAGGCTGAGGCAGGAGGATCAGTGCAAGTTCAAGACCAACCTGGGCCACAAAAGTGAGCTCAAGGCCAACCTGAACTGCACAGTGAGACCCTGTCTCAAAAAGACAAATAATAATAATAATAATTATTATTATTATAAAAATAAAACAATAAAAATTTGATTTCCTGTTCATAGCTTGATATATTTAAGAATTACATTTTGATTTACCTAGGATAGTTTTGAGTTTATTTTAGATTTTTTTTTTTTAGTGGACGCTGTAGGTATTCAATTTTATATAACTCATCTACCTACTGGTGTCGATATTTTACCAATTTTGGTGATATGTACCAACCTTACTTCTTTAGCCACTTAACATTTCCCCATTTATAATATAAATCAATTTGGCCATCATAATTCAGAGATGTTATCCCCCTATGCCAGTGAATTGTGTGTTATAAAAACAAACTGTGAAGAAAACAGGAGATTGTTTTAACCAAAGACATTAGAAAAATTTGCATTTCCATTTTGATATAGAAATAATATTTATACCAGACAGTAATATGAGTTAGTAAAAGTAAATGGGGATGCTTTAGTTTTCTTGGCTATCAGAGCTTCAAATATTTTCATGTATTTCTGGTTTTCCTTCCTTACTTTGTAAACGAAATACCTGATCTGGCCTGGGGAGGGTCAAGGATTATAGTAGTAAAGAAGAAAAAGAAGCAGGGATGGGAAGAAGGGAGAGTTAGGGAGGAGAGGGATGAAAATGAAACTGAGTAACGGGTTTTGGATGAATCTCCGAAGTTCTAAAATCCTTGCCTGGGTCTTACAAAACTGATCCAGAAGAGGGACTTTTTCCTCATGGGTCAGCTGAAGATTTGGGAATAATCTGATTTTACAAGACTCCTGATAAGGGAGTCCCTGGAAACAATCCCCATGGTCTTCCTTCCGTATCTCCCATGAATTCCATCAGTTTCACAGGTCAATGCAGAAAACTTCAGGATCTGATTGGGGTGGGGGTTGGGGGGAAGAAGTAGCCTCAGTCCTTTAATCTATTCTTAGTAGATCACTATCATTATCTGCAATCATGGCTATATATAATTAGAGGGTTTATTTTTGCATTACAAAAACTATCCCTAATTATGTGTTATTTGCGAATTGCTGCAGATCTACCGTCATCTTCATGATGAAATGAAGGTCTTGCTCTTCACCATTCCCATCATTTCTACACTCTTTCTCTCCTACCCCAAATCTCCCACCTTTGTGATAGGTCATGCTCAAAATGTTTGTAAAAGGATTTATCCATCTTCCTCGCAGCCAGGCAGCACGTTCTATGTCAAGCTGGCCATTCATCCATCACTTCCTTGGCCACTGGCACAGCACATAAATCTTGATGGGCAAAAGCAGATGGAATAGGTTTTTCACAACTGCTGCATTCTCTAACTTGGGCTTCATAGATATCTGCTTATTGTAGCTTTTTTTGTTTTGACCTTTTGTTAAAAATGCTTAGTGAAGTTATGAAAGACCTGCTTTGGGGTAGAAATCCTTTTAGACAAAAAACGTTCTTTTATGCTAAATAATTCCAGACTACACTATGATTTTTTTTTCTTTCTTTTTTTTTTTTTTTTTTTTGCGGGACCAGGGTTCGAACCCATGACCTTGCACTTGCCAGAAAGGCATTTGTGCCATGGAGCTATCTCCCCAGCCCCTACACTATGACTATTTTAAGACAGAATAATTAATAAACATTGATTATTTCTACAAATCTTTAGCATATCCAGGGATTCATGGCTTTACAAAGTGAAAGTTTCACCCAGATAAAATTTTTGAAGCAAAATAAAATTTCTTATAGAAGAAAAAATATTGCAGAAAGCCATGGAATACACAATTAGAGAGACTGTTCTTCAAGTTTTATTTGAATGGCTGAGTACAGTTTCGCCCCCCATTGTTCTGCTGGACACTAGAATTCCCTTACTGGTGAATTGCATAGCATGAATTAACGTAATCCTGCCAACACTAGCAGACCTTTTTCACTGAAGAATGAAAGGAAATTCTGGGAGTTAAAATGTATTCCTATGACTTACATGATTGTGAGCACCATGAATTAGTAGAATCCAATCCTTATCAAATATTAGGGAAACGACCACATATTCAAGTTGGAAGCCACGTTAAACCACTGAATAAAAATTGTATGAAAGATTAGAATTTAAATCCTCCAACCAATGCTTAGTTTTGTTGGAATTAGACGGCTCTTCAGGAATAAGCACAATTTTCCTTATATTGGTGTCCTTTTCATAACACATATCTGGAAACCACAGTCATCAAAAAATCCTAAGGTATATTACATTGTCTCCTCATTATTTCTGCTATTTATAGGAATTTTCAAAACCCAGTATAGTGGAAAAAATGGGAAAACATTCATAATATGCTCTTCAGTGATAACTTGGTGAAAAAACCTTTCAGGACACTTAAAATACTTAGGCTTCCATCGTTAATATTACCAAACCTGTATTCAGGGCTTTTTTGTATTTATGGTCTCTGTGTTAGGAAGTCTAGTACCTTAAAAAAAAAAAAAAAAAAAAAACAGTGTGGGTTCAAATGCTTTTCAATTTTTTCTAGTCCTCTGTTTTTTTCTGCTGCTCATATTTGATGTTCTCTTCAATTCAGTGTTTAACCCCATGCATGACACCTTCCTGAAAAATCACAACCCTTTTGCACCATTAATGACTCTAACCAACTGACATAGCAGTGTGAGGACTAGAGTAGCCTTAATGGTTAAGAACACAGGCTTTGGCCATAGGCTGTGGCTACTTACGTGTAAATCGTGTATACGCTGCTCAGAGCTCATTGGGCTTCAATTTTCTGTTCTGTGAAATGCAGAGATTGGAAATCCCTCCGGTAGAGGAGTACAGTTTATTTGTGTTAATGCAATCAAATGCTTACAATAGTCTTGCACGTTGCAGATGGTCAGTGGCTGATTAAATGCATAATGTCTGTATTTTCCCCAGTCACCAAACTCTAAATCTGAACAGAGTCCAAAGGAGCAAGGAAGATAACTTAGTCTAGCAAGCACAGGGTCTTAGATTTGATTCCCAGTACCAAAACTCCCCCAAGTCCCTCAAAATAAATTATCCTCAGCCTTTGCTAGGATCACTTGGTATGCAGATTCAAAAATGTGGATTTCAGGGCTGAGGAGATAGCTCCGCGGTCTAAGCGCCTGCCTGGAAAGAGCAAGAACCTGGGTTTGATTCCTGGTACCACATTGCTAACCCCAGAACTGGCCCTGCAACTGGGTGTAGTGGTGCCTACCTGTAATCCCAACTCTGGAGTGGCTGAGTTAGGAAGATCACTATGACTCTGAACTGTATAGGGAGACCCTGTACCAAATAAATAAATCAAAGATTTTTTAAAATTAATTGAAAAACATGCAGATTTCTGGACCTCATCTCCTGCTTCATGAGTCATAATATATGGAGATCAGACTAAGGAATCTTCATTTAAACAAACATCGGAGGTATTGATAAAAAGTAAAAATTATAACTACATATCTAAGCTTATGTCTCTGAGTCACGGTCTCCTCTGGGCTGATCTTCAAGCAGCTAGAGGAGAATTTATGCCACCTTGTTCCACTGTTTCCTCCTCAGAGGACACTGCTCCTCAGCAGTCATGGTGATCATCTGTGATACACAGCAAGACAGAGTTAGCCCTGACGTTGGATCCAATAATCATTTTATTTTCATGATTTCCATTTCTCCAGTTATTTTGCAGATAAATTTCTTCTTTTGTTCTGAAGCATATAGAGAATAAATATATATATGCATATATATATATATATATATATATATAATATAAGCTGATGTGAATAGGATAATCATCCTTTTAATATAGTGGCTTACTTGTAGCAGAGACTGTTGTCTGCTAATATTTGGCTTGTGAGCATCGACAGCTACATTCAGTTGACATCATGCTGCAGTGAGACTGATTATCGGAAGCAAATTGACTTTCTGATCAAAAGTGATAAATTCATTGAATACCGTAGTATGAATGCAACCATTGAAAAGGTTAATGTGATTTTAAACTGTAAGTAAATAGATGACTCTGAGTTTTACATACTTAAATCAAGATCTGGTATTTAAGAGAAAGAATCAGAGCCCCAATCTACCTTGTATGTCTGGGATTGCTTAAAGTGAAATATATCCTCAGGTGGGCGGACAAGATGGAAAGCAGGTCATGTTAAAATAAAAGGGAAGGAGGGGAGAAGATCCAACTGGGAGACCAGACAGCTCATAAAAGATTTAATAGTCATTGCCAGGGCCTGGAAATTTCCACACTGAGAAATATTTGGGGTGGGGGGAGGGGCATTGGAGAAGAATTCAGATTCCTGGAGTCAGGATGCTCTAGCAAAGTGCAGGGGCATTTTATGTAAGTCTTTCCCAGTCTGTGATTTAAGGTCTATTTAATAATCATAAAATGCAACCAACTTAGATAATTCCCTTTAAAGAAAATTAAATAGCAAATACTAACATTCTCAGGAGGAAAAGCACATGTTATTTATTACTTCATGAATCTTTTGTTACACACACAAGTTGTATATTAGATCGCAGTAAAAAAAAAAAAAAATGGTTTTTTTGTAAATTGTAACAAAAAAATGTGAAAGGTAGCATTGTAGCTCTCACCTTACTTTCCAGGAAAGAATCATCGGACGAACACACCTGGACTGACACGACAGTGATAAAATTTTTATTCATTTAATCCCTTTTTAGTTATTGTTCCCCACTTTAAAAATAGAAGAAATGGTTACCGTTCCTTCTAAAATACAGTAATATGCCTTACATTTTAAGAAGATATACCTGAATAGCTAACATATTGTAAAGTTTACGTGGCTATGTCTGTCCTTCAGTGTTTCCAAGTTTCCTTTTATTAAGATAAAATTCATTATTTTTCTTTTTCTTCAATGCATTCATTGACACTGATGAGTTACAAATACTGGTAACTCTGATAAGATGAGTCCATAGGACAACACCCTCGCCACATGCCCCTGGGATGGGAAGGGGTAACAGCTCCTTAGTACAATAGCGTGATTCTTCCCCGGGCACCCAGATGTAGCACGACTGCTTTCTATAGCGATCTGGAGGGAATGGAAGGAAGCCTTTCCCGTTTTTCTTCAATGGCTCTTTTGCAACTGTTTGCTTTGGCTGTTGGTGTCCCCCCAGCTGGGCTTGGACATTCGTGTTCCGAGAGAACTGAACGTCTCAGCTCCCCATGTGTGAGCCCCATTGTCTGATATGGGCTCTGTATAGGGTGCTGGGCCACTGGTGTTTATTGCTATTTGGGCAGCAGAAAGAAACCTGGTACTTTTGTTCTGTTTAGACACTCATCTTATTCATACCCACTGTTTATACCAGAGAAAATGTTCTTGCAGAGAGACCAATAATTTAGAAAATATTTGAACAGGAGCTTGAATAGTTTCTATTGGTGTCTTTATTAGCAATCTGTCTTGCTGAGTACAATGCAACTCTGTCTTAAAAAGCTCCTTTCTACAGAAGATTTGGTTTATTGCAAGCCAAAACTTGTTCCCTGTGTACAGAATAAAATCATTATCAACACAATACAAAGAACTGTAATATGTGTACCACTCATTCCCTACTTGGCAAATAACAGGATAACCTGAAATAATAAAGAGTATATACCTGCAACTTTAGCTTTAGAAAGCAAACTAAAGAAAATAAAGCATAAGACATTCATTGCAAGTATTTTAGGAAATGCAGGTTTCATTACTATCGAACAAAATTGTTCAAATTAGAGAAATGAATTGGGGAAATATACAAAAGACTTAGAGGCCATTTGTACATCTAACTGTTTGCAAGGTACTGTGCTCCCATTCCACTTTTGACTATATCAGACAAGCACTGCTGAGGAAGACATTTTGAGTTGGTACTTATTGGGAAACGGTGGATTAAGTCTTCCAAGTCAGATATGCAAAGATAACACTGGTACTGCTCTCTATGTTAACTTAATGTCTGTTTCTAGCTCCCACTGTCCTGGGTTGTCTGTTACATTTCTCTAGCCCAGGATTTGAGAACGAGAGTGGAATTTGGTCCTTAGGTCATCCTACCTTCTCATACCTGCATCTCCCAAAGCCTCTGTGGTGCAGCTGACATCTCGCCATTGTTCCATGCATTGCTGCTGGGTGGTCCCACACACCCACTGAGGAAGATACATCATTCCGCTCTGTCTTAGATACCACCAAGGCCCTCTAGAGGGCACAGCGGTTATGCAGCAGCTCCTGGGCCAGGCTGACCCTGAGAAGCTCTCTAAGCCTCCCTTGAGACCACTTAGAAGTGCAAGAACCTTTCTCAGTCACAAATCAGTTTAGGATGGGGCGGCAGGGGTGGGGCATGTGATTCTGTAAGGTCTGTAACACTTGCTGCTCTTAGGCTTAGTTGCTCCTTTCAGACTGGATCTAAAATCCCTAGGTCAAAGGCTTTTTCTTGCTATATCATGCAGCTGTATGTTCTTTGATAGTAAGACAGAGCTTACCTGAGGCTTAAAAAGAGTCAGTCTCGGACTCCTCTATTCTCAGATACAGCAAAGTTATCTGCAGTCTAGCTAGCTCTCATTCTGCTCCAGGAGTTGGCCTCTACAAAGGAACAAAGCACAGCGAGTCATCTTTCTCGGAGTTGTGTGACATTTGTTCCTCACGACTTTCTCCTCCTCCTCCTCTCAGCTGAAGACCTGCACCAGAGCCCTCACGTTAGAGAATGCCGCGTCCTCATGAATTAGGTACTCTTGCAATTTTTGAACCACCAAAGCCAAGAGTAGATTCTTTTCTGTCTTCTTTCTTCGGTGTCACCCAGTTCTGCAGAAATATCTAGCTAATGAGAAGACAGAGGTACAGGAAACAAGGTGAGGAAGTAGCAATAACAGCAAAGGTTTCTCTTTCAAATTTTTTTTCAGCAATTGTTTTATTTTTAATAGTTACTTTGTTTTGAGTATCATTATTTTATTGGTTATCTTGGCTCTAAGTTTCATTGTTTGGGGAGCCATAGGTGCTTATAACTACATGAATAATGTGTGGGTTGTATAATTTTGCTTTCACTCTTCCATTAGAGGATACTTGAACATGGCATAGTGAGCAACTCTGACCAGGAGGCTAGAGACAAGTTCTTGATGAAATATATATTCTTAGCTGCTTCCCTTATCAGTGGAACACAATACTTGACACTCACAGGTCAAAGGAAGAGAAATTGCTTGGGCTGACCATTCAGTCCAGGTGAGGCCCCCTCCGTGACAGGATGGCGTGGCAGAGGAGCACGGCCAAAAGACCTGCTCATGACACGGCCAAAAGGAAGCAGTCGCAGGGCAGGGAGCTCTCCACCCAAGTCCTGTCCTCAGTGAACCGCCTCTGCTGACCTGTCCTGCCTCCAGCACCAAACCAGCCCGAGCATTTCTATGACCCAGTCAAGCCCCACAAACCTCGGCCTCTGAGAACGCAGGACAGTGGGCGACATTCAGGTATAAACCATAATAGGAACTCTTTCAGTTCTACATTTTACTTCTAACAGGGGCACCTAGGGCCACAATGCTAAATAAATTTTGCCATTAATTATAAATACAATTTCTGTCCACAACCTCAAAGAAGGAAGGCATCAACTGTGCTTCCCTGATAATTCACTCATGAATTTATATTTTCTTTTGAAGTGTAGCTCTATGTTTTATTCATCTATTTTCTATGTTAATATATTCCAAATTTTTGTAAAGTAACATTTGCTGTTGACTTTTCTAAAACCATGACTTTGAAACTTCAAGAGTGACTTTTAATATAAAAGAATTTGAGAAGTAAGCTCATGATTATTTTCATGTTTTTAAAACTCTATTTAATTAGCCAAGCAATGGCCGTGACTCGTCCTGAAGGCTGACACTAACAACAGTTCTACAAAGTACATTCTATGGTCTCAAATTTAATCCTGAGGGGATTTGACCCTGGAAGATACAAAAAATAAATAAATAAATAAATAAAAAATGAATGTTTTGTTATACAGGTCTTGCTTCGACTTGCCCTTGACCACCCAGCAAGAAAAAAAAAATCCTTAATTACAATTCATGGAACGCAGAGCTAGATTGGTGAGATGAGCTTTAGGAGGCTTAGATTCAATAGCCTCCAACGTCACAAGCTTCACTGGTGGCACACTGCAATTGCAAAACCTTTGATTGTATATGTATCTGCTTCCTCTTAGTCCAAAGAGAAGTATATTCTTTCCTGTTTTTTTTTTCTTTCTTTCTTTCTTTTTTCTATGCAA